>JABUQX010016524.1:22500-37500 GCA_015478945.1 Trachelipus rathkii | reverse complement strand
TATTATATTATATATATATTATATATTATATATATTATATTATTATTATTATTATATATATATATTATAATTAACTATATATATATATATATATATATATATATATATATTATTATTATATTATAGAAGAAGAGCATATATATATATATATATATATATATTATATATATATATATATATATATATATATATATAACACCTTTGTTGGAAAGTAGAGCCAAGACCTGTTTGAAGATTGAACTCTGACATGCCTCGGTATACTGAATTTGAAATTGTGTACGCCAAAAGTAGTTGGAAAATTGGAAGATGGAAGAATGTTCCAGAATTGATTATTAAAGTACACGAAGGAATGAGCACAGCGGATAATTCTAGGGTCAAAAGATAATCAAAGAAAAAAATAAGAGTATGTTGAAAGACCACTCACAATAAACCACATCAATGAAAAAGATGTGCTTCTAAAGAAGCAACTGGTGTGATTTTGAGGAAGTTCCGAAGTACTTTTAGAACATTCAACCTCATAAGTTTATTTAATGAGAGAAACAGTGTGCTTCTTCCAAAACAATGTGCTTCTTTCAAAACAATAAGCTTCTTCCAAAAAACAATGTACTTCTTCCGAAATAATGTGCTTCTTCCAAAAGATGTACTTCTTCCAAAACAATGTGCCTATTCCAAAACAATGCGTTCTTTCAAGAACATCAGAAAAGAAACATCAAGAATGTTAAAAAGGATAAAAATTAAAGAGAAAGTTTGAGTTTCCTAAGAATATATACCTAAAGAGTGAGGTTTGGAAACAAAATCTTTGTCCCAAACTCTATAATCCAACTTCCCATACGTCTATAGCAACAGCAACAGCAACAGCAACAGAATAAGATCACCGAAATGTTGAATAGCTGAGACCCAAAAATCATCAGAGAGGAGAGAAAGAAGATCCCCAGTAGTAGGAGGGTCATATTGTTCGTGTTGGTCATTTTGACCACAGCTCCCAGGAACCTACCTGAGGCCTTTTTGAGCCCAATTTTTTACCTTTTTTGACCTTTTTGGGCTTGACCTTTTTGGGCCTTGACCTTTTTTGAGCCCAAATTTTTTACCTGCCCTTGACCTTTTTGGGCCTTGACCTTTTTGGGACTTTACCTTTTTTCGACCAACCCTTTGGTCTTCCATGGGTCATTTTTGGCCCACGGTATTTTTTGAGAACCCTAATTTTTTGAGAACCCTAATTTTTTGAGAACCCTAATTTTTGGCAACCCTTCGAAGAAGGGTTGCGCCAAACGGTTGCGTCAGCAACCGTTGTACGTATTACCCCTATTTTATGCCCCCTAATTTTTTCGACCGTGGGCCATTTTTGCCCACGGTAATTTTTGGCTAACCTTTAGGGGTTTAGCCCTTTTTTGATGTCTTTACCTTGTTTGACCATGATATTTCGGCATTAACCTTGCCATATACCATGGGTCATTTTTGACCCACGCCAATTTTCTGGCCACTCGTGGCCCACCCGTCACATATTTCGTTCCTAACTTGTACGCATGTATGGACCTACCCTAACTTGAACACCTACACACGTGCGCGTGCACACACACACACACACACACACACACACACACACACACACACACACACACACACACACACATTCACTATGACACTTATACACACATTCACTATGACACTTACATTTACCCATAGACACTTACATTTACACTTAGTACACGGATAAGTGCTAACACACATGGCATTAGCCCCTGACAGATGACATTAGTCAATTTTGTTCACTTGTAATCTTCCTTAGCTTAGCCCCAGCTTACCATCTTTTGCCTAGTTTGATCAATGATTACTGTCCTTATCCCAGCCATATGCCATGGGTCACACTCCCACCACGCTGACCCTGACGGTTTCTTGATGCAGTATCACCACGTAAGACGTAGTGATGTACTACTGTGAGTCTCCATGATTATCTCCATGAGTGCCGGCGAGTGGACAGGTGAGCGCCACAGCGCCAATGAGCCGCGCCGCGAGTGCCAACAGCGCTGCGAGCGCCGCGAGCCACATAGCGCCGCGGCGCCACATAGCGTCACCGAGCGCCACTTTTTTTCGCCTTTTCTGTCTTCTCTTCGACCTTCGAATAGCTTAATGGCGGGTACCCACCCCAGGTGCAATACAAGGCGAGGATTCGAATGGCGTATATTACAAAGCCGCTAGGATACTCTAACAGCTAGTACTTCAACATTTGCCATCACAATTACTCATGCATCACTTATACATTCATGACACTTCTCCTCTCTTATAAAGCACTACACTTTCATAAGACACTACAGCCAGTCCATGTGACACCATTAAACCATATACACTCACCATGCCTCATCACTTGCATTATCTCACACTTCACACCACTTGATGCCTCGCAAGATTGCCTCACATTAATGCCCAATCTCTATGTCTTCGTCTTCTTGATGCCTCAGCATTACTACCAGCATGCCTCAGGTTCTGTTGCCTCATTTCTGATGCATCATCTGATGAAGTCATCTGATACCACTATATTGATGACTATCTGATGACCTCACCTTGTTCATTTCCCAGATCATAAGCTGGCCTGTCATGAGCTCCTGCAGCCACAGCCTGCCGATTGTGAGGCCTAGCCAGGCTGGGCAGGCGCATTTGCGTAATGGCCGATGCGAAGGCGCCGGCAGGCTGCGTGGTCGAACAGGCGCGTCTGCAGACGGACAGCCTGGCGGTGAACGAAAAATATAGTTATAATAGTGAGTCACCATTTTTACATACTTAAACAGTTGTGCATTCTTTCGTCATTTTATGAGTCACCATTTATTACACAGTGTTTTAGCCTTTATTAAAAACATATACTTTACATACCTAAAGCAGTAAAGCAGTAAACAATAGAAGGTAAAGCATACCTTCCACACCTAGGATAGCATGCCCCTTGCCTTTACCGTTTTTACGTTTTTATCCTTGCTTACTGGCGAATTTCATGTTTTAATGCTTTGTCCCTTCGTTACTGCTTTACTTCAAGCTAATACGCTATCTCTCTAAAGCATTGTGCTGGTCTCCTTGCTTACAAGCTTTAACTTTCAGTTTACTGCTTAACTTTCTGCTTTACTGCTTTACTTTCTGCTTTACTGCTTTAACTTTCTGCTTTACTGCTTTAACTTTCTGCTTTACTGCTTTAACTCACATACATTACATACCTTAAAGCAGTAAAGCAGTAAAACAATAGAGGTGTTACCTAACACCTATGGGGATTAGTACGCTTTTGTTTTACTGCTTTACTGCTTTAACTTTCTGCTTTACTGCTTTAACTTTCTGCTTTACTGTTTTAACTCATATTTATTAACATTATGTTTTCTTTTATATTTTTTATTTTTGTTTTATTACTTTTTATTTATTATTTCTATTTTTATTTTTGTTTTAATACTTTTTTATTTTTAATTTGTAATGTAAGAATAAAAACACACAGAGTTTCTGTTATATAAACATTTTATTTTAATAAAATTGTACGAAATTTTATTAAAAACATATACTTTACAACCCTTAAAACAGTAAAACAGTAAATCAATAGAGGTGTTGCTTAGCAACAAAGGGTTAGTAAGGTTTTGATTTACTGCTTTACTGCTTTAATTAAACTCATTATTCATTATCTACTTGACGAGTATGGATGTGGAGAAATTTACGTTCCGAAGTCCGGCTACATGTCTTGTAGCTGGGCCGACAGGATGTGGTAAAACCTTTCTATTATTAAATATTTTAAAGGAAATGGAGATTTTCGAGCAGACCCCCGTAAAAATAATATGGTGTTATAATGTTTATCAGGAAAAATTTAAAGAATATAAAGATGTGATTCAATTTCATGAAGGCATATACGATATTAGATCGCTGGACAATATACAAGGCCACAAAATTATTGTATTAGATGATTTAATGCACAAATTGAATTTGGAAATAGCAGAAGCGTTCACAGTTTATTCTCACCATCTAAATATCTCTGTGTTTTTCATAACGCAGAATATTTTTCATCAAAGCAAGCATATGCGAAGTGTTTCTTTAAACACGCAGTATTTACTGTTGTTTGGACAGAGAAGAGACATGAGTCAAGTTAATGTATTGGCAACTCAAATGTTTCCTCTTCAAAGGAAAGAGTTCTTAAAAGTATATAAAGAGGTTACTTCATTCCCCCACGGTTATTTGATGTGTGAACTTCACCCAAAAACACGCACAGAGTGTTGCTCCGTACCAACATTCTGCCCTATGAGATAGAAACTGTATACATACCTGAATAATGAGTGCTCTAGTTGCAAAGTATTTACCTCTTATAAAAAATTTAAAAAGCTGAAACCTTCTGAAAAACGTAAACTAATTAGTGAGGATGAGAAATTCATCCAGTGTGTATGTGAAGTCTGTTTAAATCTTATAAAAGGAAATGTTCCTTTAAACAAACCTCAGAAGGTAAAGCTACGCCGTTATAGAAACATCATTAAAAAACTCTCCCTCAACATTAAAAATCTGAAAAATAAAAAGAAGTTACTACAGAGAGGAGGAGGGGTATTCCTACCATTACTCTTCTCCGTTATAGCTCCACTGATATCTAAGTGGTTGTCCCCATAATGAAGAAGGTTGCTGTACTTCCATATAATGAGTATGAGAAAATGAAGTATAATAATACAGCATCTGTACAGAATTCAGTTCCTCAGATTCATCATTCACAACCTCAATATGGCCAGTTATTGCCACACCTTGCGCAAAATCCACAATCACAGTTTCATCATTCACTACCCCCATATACGCAGATATTACAGCCCAATGCATTGACATTACATCCTCTTTCACATCAGCAACAACAGCTGCACCAACAGAATCCTTATATTGTGAACGATTCATTAGCTTTTCAGCAGCCTCTACCTCCAAGCTTATATGATCCTAAAGTTGAACAGATAACCAATTACGAGAAAGAAGTGTACAGAATATTAAATTCAGACATTAACATCCATGAGAAACGCCTCTTATACCAAGATGCCATACAAAAATTGATAGATCTTAAAGACTTGCACCTACATCCAACCTTACGTATCCCGGTAACCGATGATGTAGATATACCTAATGAAGTAAAACTTGAAGTGAAAAATGAAGATAAATTTAAAAATATCCTAGAGGAGAGCTTACCTATTAGAGTGCGTAAATCAGGAATAGCTTTATATAATATTTTAAAAGACCAATTAACTTTGAATGAAGCCGGACAGATCGTAATTGATGATGAAATAGTTAAAGGCTCAAATATTGTGGATTTGATAGCTGATCTCTCACGTAACTGGAAGAAAGGACCTGTAAAAGGCTGGAATGATATCAAACAAGAACTTCAGACTATTAATTTTCCCCGAAGTTTAATCTTAAATACAAGCCGATTAGCAGACTTAGATAATATCCCCGTTACGCCAAGACCTGATTCAAGTCCATCAGGCACTTCTTACGCATCAGATAAATTTAAACGTGTTACCAGAGGCCGACTAAGAAAAACACCTTATAATAGGTCTAGTTGGATTAAATCGTAATTATGTATTATCATATATATTTAGTTGTAATGTTTGTGTATAAATAAATGTTATTTTAAATCTTTTTCTCTTTCTTTTTCCCTTGTGACCTAATATCATGTTAAATTTAAAAATATATATATATATATATATATATATATATATATATATATATATATATATATATATATATATAATATATATATATATATATATATATATATATATATATATATATATATATATATATATATATATATATATATATATATATATATATATATATATATATAACGCTTACACGTGTGTCAGTAGACAACATGGAGGCGAAGGAGGTAGTTGATAAGTATTACTTCAATCTGAGGGAGCCAAATAGTTTTGGGGGTTTCACTAGGTTTGCTTTAAGGTATCCTAATATTGAGAAAAAAGAGTTAAAAGCATATTTGGAGGGTGAAGAGGCATTTACTCTACATAAACCTGTAAGAAAAAAATTTCCTACACGGAAAACCATATCTCCGCAGCTCGATAGCGTTTGGCAGTTAGATTTATCGGAAATGATTAAATACAGCTCTTATAATGAAGGTTTTCAATATATACTTTTTACAATTGACGTATACTCTAGATACTTGTGGTTGAGGCCAATAAAAGATAAAAGATCAGCTACAGTTACCGATGCAGTACTTGAAATTATAAAGGATGAGAGGAGAACACCCAAATCATTTTGGACAGATTCAGGAATGGAATTCAAGGGTCGAGAGTTTCAGGAGATGCTCTGGGAGTATGGTATAAGCTATTACAATACATTTTCCGTAAACAAAGCGGCAATAGTTGAAAGAGTCCAACGTACTATTAAAGAACGCATGCATAGATATTTTACTAAAATGAATACTTTTAAATATATTGATATACTGGACGATCTGGCTTATTCCTATAACAGGTCTTACCATAGAACTATAAAGTCAACTCCTTTAGAGATGTCAAAAACTAGAGGACGTATGGCGTATATGGGTGAAAAAGAAAACAAAATAAAAGATAATTCAGGAATAAAGGTAAACGATTATGTAAGAGTTTCTCGAACAGAAGAAAGGTTTAGAAAAGGATATGAATCCGGTTGGACTACGGAAGTTTTTAAAGTCCACAATATCCAGCCATTCAGTCGTGATAGTTTAAAGTTATATTATCTGGAAGATTTAAATGGTGAAAAAATAAAAGGCGGATTTTATAAACAGGAAATACAAAAAGTAAGGTTCAATCCTGTAACTCATGAATATAAAATTGAAAAAATATTAGCTACGAGAGGTAAAGGAAAAAATAAGCAGTTACTTGTGAAATGGAGGGGATATCCTGCCAAGTTTAATACTTATATAAAAGCAAGTGAAGTTAAGAATCATTAATCAGTTGTCATTATAATCATGGAGAGTGTAGATCACTTTTATATAACTCTGCCTTCTTCAGCCTCCTTGGATTTACATCCTGATAATAAACTCTCGGATTTTACAACTGTGCTAATGAATCCTATACAACTTGAAAGAGAGGCATATGAAGTAGGATTATGTGAAATGATATTAAATACAGACATAGAAAATTTACCTCACAATCTATTCTGGATGTTGGTGTACAGAAGTGTAGAATGTGTTGAAACTATATTACAAGTGAAAGATACTCGTGATCTGCCTAGGTCCAGGATTGGCACAAAAGAATACTTCTTTGAAGAATTTACTTTGCGGAGGTCATATTTTAAATCGGCGCCTGCTATTTTTAGTCATTTAAACGTTCTCTTTGATATGAGTATTATGTGTAAGGATTTGGTATACAAAACTGAAATGCGTACCTATGAAGATAAAGTAATAATATCTTTAAGTTCAAAAGTAAATGTAAACCTACGAGACCGTGACATGTTTTTTCTCAGACGTTCGCAATGGCAACGTAAACATATTCGTAGACGTGATGCTGAGCTGGATATACTTCATGATATCCCTACTATGTTGAAGAGGGTTATACTATCTGTGGAGAATAACCGCATGACTCCACATGAACAAAAAGATGAAGCAGATCGAGTACTGCATTATACATGTACCCCATCCGAGATGCTCAATCATCCAGGTATGGCTTATGTATATACAAATATAATTGAGTATCAATATGTAGGTAATACTAAAGCTCCTTTATTAAGAGTAGTATATTTTCCCAAAGAGAGTAAAGTTATAACATTCCCTAATGTTCATTATCTACCTCTGAATAGATCAAATTTTGACTCTGTACGCATGCATATAAAAGATGTAGAAGGAAATCCTTTTCCCTTCACACACGGTGCATTGTTATGCAAAGTTCATATTAGAAAGAAGCATATGCAGTAATTACAGCATAATGGAATATATAAGAGGTGTAGTCAGATATATTTTTTCATTCATTAACATACTCTCGCAGTGTAAAGATAGTATAAGAAAGATACTCCTGTAATAATGGAGGAAGAAAGGGTATTCAGGGGAACAAAAATGCAGAGGGGGTATGGCCTTGGTGGATTTTTTGCCAAGCTATGGAGAAGTGCAAGGCCTCTACTCAGGAGAGGTGGGGAATATATAGGTAAAAAAGCTATAAGAACAGGCTTGCATACTATTCAAGATATTGCTGCAGGAAATAATCCTCGTACAGCATTAAAAAGACGTATAGCCGATGTTTCAGATGAGATGTTGGATGATGTTAAGCGTAAAATAAGACGTAAAATGTCAGGACAAGGTCGAGGGAACAAGAAGATTGTCATAAAGAAAAAGACTAAGCGGAAAAAACCTTTAAAGAAAAAATGTATTGATGTATTTGCTATTTAATTACTAACTGATAACTTTTATACGAGGTGTGTATTACTGTATATAAGTAAGGTTTTTCATGAAAATGTTCATTATACGGCCAGCGCTCGCACATGCAAGATGCATTTCCTTCATCCTTCTAGTCCTGATTGTTGTAAGAGTGAATTGGATCTCTTCTCAATGAACCCTACCCAGATTAGCGTTAGCGAGTCCAACTTTATCAGTATTAATCCTCTGCATTCAATTACCAATACAGATGTTCCTCTAGAGTTCAATATTCCAGGCACTTCTGATCAATACCTAGACCCCTCTAATGTGTTTTTATATGTAAAAACGAAATTGACAAAACCTGATGGTACAGATCTTCCTACGGGTGATGACCATATAGTATATTCAGAATCAAATTTCCTGTATACATGTTTCACACAGCTTGAAGTCTATCTTAACGGAACTTCACTAGGGGCGGCAGCGGCTAATTATCCTTATAGAAGCTATATAGAGCATTTGTTAAATTATTCAGACGATGCTAAACAGTCTCATCTCAAATCATGTGGTTTTTATAGTTTCAAAGATGAAGCTGCACATATAGATAAAGCAGCTAGAGTCATAAATAATACTTATGAATTTTACGGTCGATTAAATGGCGATATCTTCTCTCAAGAACGACTCATTCTACCATCTGTAGATACTAGAATCATTTTATCACGTTCAAATCCCAAATTTGCTCTTAAAATAAAAAGTAAACCTGCTGCTACAGCTGTATGTCCAGAACCTGTTTTCAAACTGTTGGAGGCTTATCTCTATGTCAGAAAAGTGAAATTATCACCACAGCGTCATTTGGAAATTGAAAATTCGCTTTTGAATACTACAGCAAAGTACCCTATTAAGAGAGTTGAAACCAAGATATTTAATTTCACTCAAGGATTATCGAGTATCAATATCCCTAACATTGTGAACGGAAATTTACCACAGAAAGTAATAATAGGGATTGTGGAGCATGAAGCCTACTCCGGGAATTATAAAAAGTCGCCCTATAAATTCACACCTTTCGGACTTAGGGGTATCAGTTTACATGTGAATGGACTGCCTCACGGACGTGATTATGAAATGTTATACAACGGAGACCTATCTCTCTGTACTCGACCTTTTTACGACTTAATAGCCAATACTGTATCATGTAATGATAGCGGGACAGGTTTAAATCTTGAAGAGTACGCAAAGAATAGTAATTTATACGCCTATGATCTTACTGCAGACCTTTCAGCTTGTAACGCCTATCATTTAAACATTTTGAGAAAGGGGACCTTAGGACTAAGTCTCTCTTTTGGATCGATTCTACAATCACCCATCACTGTAGTGGTCTATCTTGAGCATCCTCAACTCATTGAAATTGACAGAGTACGCAACGTACTTTTGAATTATTAAAGATGAATGAAGAGGAAATAAAATCGGTGTTTAAAAATGAACCTCGCTTTTTAGGTGTGTTTGCTATTAACGAAATAAACTCTGTAAAGTTGGAGAAGGATACATGCTTGATATTCAATACATTGCCTCGTCACATCACCTCAACAGGACATTGGATTTCCGTTTATAGAGCAAAAAACGATACTGTTCACATAATTGATTCTTTGAACTTAAAATTTATATTGAATAATCATTATATTACCTTATTTTTAAAATATAATAATGTAAGCTGTGTAAAAACTATGTCTTACCCTGTTCAACCCTTATATTCCAATTTATGTGGAGTCTATTGTATTTATTTCATTATATGTTTTTTAAATAATGTATGTTTTAATAAACTTGTAAATATATTTGATGCTAAAAATTTGTATGTCAATGATTTTATAGTTTCTAATTATGTAATAAATGCTTTAAAATGAAAAATGCGATTTTACTACCCCTAAAACTAGTGTATATAAAAAGGTTTTTAATAAAATTTCGTACAATTTTATTAAAATAAAATGTTTATATAACAGAAACTCTGTGTGTTTTTATTCTTACATTACAAATTAAAAATAAAAAGTATTAAAACAAAAATAAAAATAGAAATAATAAATAAAAAGTATTAAAACAAAAATAAAAAATATAAAAGAAAACATAATGTTAATAAATATATGAGTTAAAACAGTAAAGCAGAAAGTTAAAGCAGTAAAGCAGAAAGTTAAAGCAGTAAAGCAGTAAAACAAAAGCATACTAATCCCCATAGGTGTTAGGTAACACCTCTATTGATTTACTGATTTACTGCTTTAAGGTATGTAATGTATGTGAGTTAAAGCAGTAAAGCAGAAAGTTAAAGCAGTAAAGCAGAAAGTTAAAGCAGTAAAGCAAAGAGTTAAAGCAGTAAAGCAGAAAGTTAAAGCAGTAAAGCAGAAAGTTAAAGCAGTAAAGCAAAGAGTTAAAGCAGTAAAGCAGAAAGTTAAAGCAGTAAAGCAGAAAGTTAAAGCAGTAAAGCAGAAAGTTAAAGCAGTAAAACATGAGTTAAAGCAGTAAAGCAGTAAAACAAAGGCATACTAATCCCCTAGGTGTTAGGTAATAACACCTCTATTGTTTTACTGCTTTACTGCTTTAAGGTATGTAAAGTATATGTTTTTAATAAAATTTCGTACAATTGTAGTAAAAATGAATGACTCATAGTATATTTGAAAAGAAATTTTTTGAATAGTTTACAATTGTAGTAAAAATGAATGACTCATATTATATATATTTTTCGTTCACGCGGGAATTTTGCGTCTGCGGACGCACGCGGCGGCGGTTACGCGGAAATATTGCGCCTGCGGGCGCTCGCGGCGGGCGGGTACGCGGAAATATTGCGCCTGCGGGCGCACGCGGCGGGCGGGGACGCGGCGGGTCGCACCTGCGGGTGCGGGATTGGCTGTCTTTGCGCGGAGGGCTCACGCTGAGCCCTGTTGGGTAGCTTATGATCTAGAGGTAGACAAAAGATGAGTCATCAAAGATGAATCATCAATATAGGTGATATCAAAGATGACTTCATCAAAGATGAGTCATCAAAGATGAGGCAACAAAATTGAGGCATCAATGCTGAGGCATTAATGCTGAGGCATCAAAGTTGAGGCATCAAAGTTGAGGCATTAATGTTGAGGCATCAAAGTTGGGGCATCAAAGTTGAGGCATCAAAATATCGAGTGTGTGAGTGTAAGTGTAAGTGTCTATGGTTTAATGTAAGTGTATATGGTTTAATGTAAGTGTCTATGGTTTAATGTAAGTGTCTATGGAGAGTGTAAGTGCTTATAAGTGTCATAGTGTGTATAAGTGTCATAGTGAATGTGTGTATAAGTGTTAGAAAAATACTAACTCATAGTAGGAAGTATCCTAGCAGCTTGTAATATACGCCATTCGAATCCTCATACCTTATTACCTAGGGGTAGATACCCATATTAGGGCTATTCGGAGATCAGGGGAGGCTAGAAAAGGCTTGAAAAAAGTGGCACTCAGTTGGCACTATGTGGCACTCACTTGGCACTATGTGGCACTCACTTGGCACTCATTGGCACTCACTTGGCACTCATTGGCACTCATTGGCACTCACTTGGCACTCACCTGGCACTCACCTGGCACTCATAGAATAATCATAGAACACTAATAGAACATCACTAGATACTTCTTACGGTGATTGGGAACCATCAAAGCCATCAAGTTAGCGTGGGTCAAAATTGACCCATGGTATATGGCAAGGTTAAGGACGAAATATCGTGGTCAAACAAGGTAAAGACGTCAAAAAATAGGGCTAAGCCCCTAAAGGAAGATCAAAAATTACCGTGGGCCAAAATTGACCCATGGAATACCAAAGGGTTGGTGTGCGCACGCACGTGTATAAGTGTAAAATGGGCGTCATAGTGAATGCGTGTAAGTGTAAGTGTGTGTGTGTGTGTGTGTGTGTGTGTGTGTGCACGCGCACGTGTGTAGGTGTTCAAGTTAGGGTAGGTCCATACATGCGTACAAGTTAGGAACGAAATATGTGACGGGTGGGCCACGAGTGGCCAGAAAATTGGCGTGGGTCAAAAATGACCCATGGTATATGGCAAGGTTAAGGCCGAAATATCATGGTCAAACAAGGTAAAGACATCAAAAAGGGCTAAGCCCCTAAAGGTTAGCCAAAAATTACCGTGGGCAAAAATGGCCCACGGTCGAAAAAAATTAGGGGGCATTAGGGTAGGGTACGTACAACGGTTGCTGACGCAACCGTTTATAAAATTCCTTCTTCGAAGGGTTGCAAAAATTAGGGTTGCCAAAAATTAGGATTGTCAAAAATTAGGTTCTCAAAAACAGGTTCTCAAAATACCGTGGGCAAAATTGGACCCATGGAAGATCAAAGGTTTGGTCGAAAAAAGGTAAAGTCCCAAAAGGTCAAGGCCCAAAAAGGTCAAGGGCAGGGGTAAAAAATTTGGGCTCAAAAAGGTCAAGGCCCAAAAAGGTCAAGCCCAAAAAGGTCAAAAAGGTAAAAAATTGGGCTCAAAAAGCCTCAGGTAGGTTCCTGGGAGCTGTGGTCAAAATGACCAACACGAACAATATGACCCTCCTACTACTATCCCCAATTGAACTTTGTTTGTAAAAGTTATACTCACAACCTGAAATTAGAAGAATTATGATTTTCTTCATAAGGATATATTCGAAATATATATATATATATATATATATATATATATATATATATATATATATATATATATATATATATATATATATATATATATATATATATATATATATATATATATATATATATATATATATATATATATATATATAGATATTATTATTATTATTATTATTATATATATTATATATATTATTATTACTGTAGATATTATTATTATTATTATATTATTATTATTAATATATATATATATATATTATTATTATTATACATATTATTATTATTATTATATTATTATTATTACATATTATTACATATTATATTATTATTATTATATATATATATATATTATTATTATTATTATTATTATTATTATATATTATTATTATTATTATTATTATATATTATTATTATATTATTATTACATATTATTATTATTATTATTATTATTACATAAATTCATATATATATATATTATTATTATATTATTATTATTATTATATATTATATATATTATTATATATATATTATTATATATATATATATATATATTTTTTTTATATATATATATATATATATATATTATATATATATATATATATATATATATATATATATATAAGTAAGACAATTCGGTTGACTAAGACTGCTTTTTAGTGGTATCAAGTTCATAGAGACCAGAAGAAATTCTTGATGGTAGGCATTAATGAGTTGAATACCATAAGTAATAAAATGTTTAGACACCAACGTTATGGCCGTCAAAAGTTGCTTGGGAAACCTTGAATCCATATATAACTTTTTCGACTCTCCTAAAATAACAGGTTATTTTGAAAGAAGCAATAGGTAAAGTGTTACCAGAGGCAAAACACTCAAGATTACAGAAGTACTATCAAACCAAATATCACCATTCCTCGTTTCAAGAAGGGGTGATGGAAGCCTTTGAAAAAAATCAGTTCTTAGAGACAGAAATAGTTGCTAAGTCCTTTTTTTTTAATAACTCTGAATGAGTCCGTCTAACGCAGGGGTTCCCAACCTTTTTTTTTGCTTATGGACCCCGCTGAGTCCTAACTTTACGTATGTGGACCCCCCATATACTCATATGTAAAATTTCTAAATTAAAATTTAATTTGTAGGTTAGTAAAAGCTAATAATTAATCCAATCCAATCCAATAATTAATCCAACCCTGGGGGTCCATGTGGCCCTTGGTTGGGAAACGCTGCTCTAACGAAACACTTACACTCGACTAGATATATTACTCCTTGCACAAAATTTAGTATAGAAACTAAAATACCTGAAAGCGTCGATCTGTGAAGTATTCTGCAATATATTTAAGAAAGTCAAGTCTCTTGTGGAGTTATCACTCTTATCGTTCCAAGATTTTAGGCAAGAAGAAGTAACACCTGAGCAATGACGGTTAAATTGCCAGAAGAATATAGCATGGCTTTCATAGCATTTTTTCGTAAACTTAAAGTAGTATTGAATAGGGATTCATTAAGCCTAGTGAAATTCTTTACCTCAGAATCAGACAAACTTTTGATGAAGTGAGTTGTTAGTCTCTATACAGAACTGACGAATCATTTCTTGAACTCATCAATAAGGACGAATTCGTAGCCGGTTAAAATATGTCGAAGAAGACTAGGAGATTGTAACGGAAAGAAATTAGATTCATCTTCAAAACAATGGACGTTTGTGAGGAGGAAAATTGATTGAATCGTTCCTCAGTGTAGAGAACTTTTACAACTCGTTTTGTCTATCAACAAAGCTTAGAAATTAAACATTGGAGGAACGACTGCATGACCTTGCTTTATTAAACATCCAAAGAAATATCTCCAGTGAGGTTGTTGGGTGTAAACTTGCCAATTTTAACAGAATATTTTTTGTATGTTTTTATAACCTATATTTGTTTTGTACCATTTTATTCTTTCGTAGCTCCTTAAGAAATGTATTATTCTACATAACTTTATTGTAAAAATTAATAAATTAAACTACTTTATAAAAAGTAATTTTTTAAATAAAAAATGGAAAGACAAAGAAATATCTCATTAT
>JABUQX010016524.1:0-17500 GCA_015478945.1 Trachelipus rathkii | reverse complement strand
ACTCATATTTAAATTGTAAATATCTCGTGTTTCGCATAACAATAGTATATTAGCCACCAAATTTCTGCGAGACATTTTTTCACGGAAAAATTTTATAAATTATTTTACTATTCCAATAGTGTTTCGAAATTCTGGAACAGTATTTAGGTCATTAATTATTAAATTGAAACGATAGGAACAACAATGAAAAAATTTGGCTTTAGGGTACTGATCTCTTATTAACTTCTGAACTCCATTTTCTTTGCCAGTCATGGTGGAGCACCCATCAAACCAAGTCCAACAAGCTTACTCATATTTAAATTGTAAATATCTCGTGTAGTAGACAATATAGCTCTGGCTATATCTTCAGCTTTAAGTTTTTTAAGAGGAGTAAAGCCTAGAAATTCTTCACGTACATTGAGATCCTTATCAACGAAGCGAACACCAATCGATAGCTGTTCTGTTCCGGATATGTCTGCTGCCTCGTCTGCTAAAAGAGAGAAATATTTACAATTGTTTTTTACTTCATTCAAAATTTGATTACATATCAACTTTCAACAAATAAATATAAGTTCATTCTGAATCCGCTTGATTTCAAATGTTCCACAAGAACAACATCTCCAGCTTTTACTCTGAATTTGAGCAAATCGGAAAAATTGACGGTATCTGCAGTGCTACCTCTAATAGCGACATCATAAGTGCAACAAAATATTAAAGTAGAAATTATAGGTGCCAATTTTTGCCTATTTTTTTTAATAAATAAGTGCTCAGCAACATGCAGTTGCTCAGTTACACTAACACGCTTATTTTATATTATTCGTTTTAAATTCCTTGCTGCTACCACAATCTAATAATATTAGATTGTGCTGCTACTGAGGCATCTTTATGCCATTCTGAATTTGCATGGACTTTAGCACATGAATGCATGTCTTTATATTTTCTAAATGGTTTTACAATAAAGGAGCCAAATATGTCTCTTTTGATAGAATGTCTAAATAAGCCACACAATCTACAAAACGATCCTTTCAATATTTTAGAATACGCTAGCCAAGAATTGTGCAGATCTAGCTATTCATAAAGGAAAGGAGTTTTTTCCTCTTTAGCATCTTTAAAATTGTACATAATTGGTGGTTTGTACGGTTTTGTTAATAAGTCAAACTTTAATCTTTAATATTGATTCCAATTATGTAATTTCCAATATCCAGGACATTTTCCTCTTGGTACACTATATCCCAAGTAGCAACACTACTAAATTTAATATCAATAACAAGATTGGCTTCAATACCACTTGAATTATCATAAACATTACTAGAACCAGCACTAAATGGGTTCGTAGTTTGTTCAATTACAAGTGAATAACTTTATCAATCCTAGGCCTTTTAATTATAAGCTTATCCATATTTTTCAGTATTACTTTGTCAGATAATAATAATAATATTTTTAACCACCTCCACTACTTCTTTCGGCTTCTCAAGCACACAAGCAGTTACCTCTCTTCCCAGGACTATTTGCAAATTTTTTTCCCATTAACAGTCCTCAATATCTCATCGTATAATTCCTATTAAGATGTAGAGCAAATAAAAAGCTATTATGCATCTAAAGTCTTAATGCCTGGTTTAAAAAAAATACATACAATTCAGAATTATTTTCAAACGTCTTACGATTCTCTGATTGGGGCAACAACGAATGCATGGATGGAGGTATACATGAGCGGCGTTACAAGTCTGGCCAGGGTAGGCATGGCCCTCCCCTACATTTCCAGCCACAAAGTATCTCAAGATAAAAAAAATAGGCTTTTCGTATATAGAAAGCCCTTCCTGGGAGTTGTTATATATATATATATATATATATATATATATATATATATATATATATATATATATATATATATATATATATATATATATATATATATATATATATATATTTTTTATATATATATATATATATATATATATAGATATATATATATATATATATATATATATATATCTACAAATATAGATATATATACAAAGAATAAATATATATATATATATATATATATATATATATATATATATATATATATATATATATATATATATATATATATATATATATATATATATTTTAGCCATGTGATCTTAAAAAAAATTAATTGTGGAAATTTCTCATGAGATTCAAAACCTAGGGGGGGGCCATGGCCCTACCCTGCCCCCCCATAACGGCGCCCATGTATATATATATATATATATATATATATATATATATATATATATATATATATATATATATATATATATATATATATATATATATATATATATATATATATATATATATATATATATATATATATATATATGTGTGTGTGTGTAGGTGTGTGTGTGTAGGTATATGTGTGTGTAGGTGTGTGTGTGTGTGTGTAAATGTGTGTGTGTGTGTGTGTGTGCGTGTGTATGTGTGTTCGAAAATATTCTTACATAACGCAGATACGGTTACATAAAAGGTTTTAATATTGAATAACAATAAAGTAAAAATACAATGAATTCAAATTAAATATTCGAAACTTTTTTTTTTTCGAAGAAAGAAAACCTTCAATCCCGAGTAACTCCAAATCAATATAAATATTATATTCAATTATATTAAAAAAAGGAATCGATGTTTTGGATATTTTATTCATCTTGAGAAAATCCGGCCAAACTCCAAACTCGAAAATGAGCTCAATTTTAATACGAAAGTCTTCTTTGTACATCCCATCAATAACAAAATGATTGATGCACTACTACCCATTGAATTAAGCAATTATAAAAAAAGAATGGATCATTAAACTACTACTACTACTACTACTACTACTACTACTATTAATAATAATAATAATAATAATAATAATAATAATAATAATAATATAATAATAATAATAATAATAATAATAATAATAATAATAATAATAATAATAATAATAATAATAATAATAATAATAATAATAATAATAATAATAAAAATAAGAGTAATAATAATAATAATAATAATTAATAATAATAATAATAATAATAATAATAATAATAATAATAATAATAATAATATAATAATAATAATAATAATTTCTTTTTTTCTTTTTTTCTTTTTTTCTTTTTTTCTTTTTTTCTTTTTTTCTTTTTTTCTTTTTTTCTTTTTTTCTTCTTTTCTTCTTTTCTTCATTTCTTCATTTCTTCATTTCTTCATTTCTTCTTCTTCTTCTTCTTCTTCTTCTTCTTCTTCTTCTTCTTCTTCTTCTTTTCTTCTTCTTCTTCTTCTTCTTCTTTTCCTTCTTCTTCTTCTTCTTCTTTCTTCTTCTTCTTCTTCTTCTTGTCTTCTTCTCTTCTTCTTCTTTCTTCTTACTTCTTCTTCTTCTTCTTCTTCTTCTTCTTCTTTTTTCTTCTCATCTTATTTCTTCTTCTTTTTCTTCTTCTTCTTCTTTTTCTTCTTCTTCTTCTTCTTCTTCTTCTTCTTCTTCTTCTTCTTCTTCTTCTTCTTCTTCTTCTTCTTCTTCTTCTTCTTCTTCTTCTGTCTTCTTCGTTTCCTTTCTTCTTCTTCTTTCTTTTCTTTCTTTCTTCTTCTTCTTCTTCTTCTTCTTCTTCTTCTTCTTTTCTTCTTCTTCTTCTCTTCTTCTCTTCTTCTTCGTTCTCTCTCTTCTTCTTCTTCTTCTTCTTCTTCCTTCTTCTTCTTCTTCTTCTTCTTTCTTCTCTTCTTCTTCTTCTTTTTCTTCTTTCTTCTTCTTCTTCTTCTTCTTCTGTTCTTCTCTTCTTCTTCTTCTCTTCTTCTGTCTTCTTCTTCTTCTTCTTCTTCTTCTTCTTTTCCTTCTATTTCTTCTTCTAATAATAATTTCTTTTTTTCTTTTTTTCTTTTTTTCTTTTTTTCTTTTTTTCTTTTTTTCTTTTTTTCTTTTTTTCTTTTTTTCTTTTTTTCTCTTTCTTCTTTTCTTCATTTTTTCATTTCTTTCGATTTCTTTCATTATCTTCTTTTCTTAGTGTTACCGATTTTCTGATTCTTCTTCTTCTTCCTTCTTCTTCTTCTTCTTCGGTTCTTCTTCTTCTCTTCTTCTTCTATCTTCTCTTCTTCTTCTTCTTCTTCTTTTCTTGCATAAGAAATTTTCATGCAGACAACATTTTAGATTACATTTGAAAGTTCTAGAAGAGGAAGTGCTTTCTCATTTAACATGTAAAAATTATTAATAAGAATCGAGTGGAGCTGTTGGAAATTTACTATGCCAACGACTCTCAAAATTTGAAAGGACATTTAGAGAAGCCTTCTGACAATGGCTTTTCAATACAATCTTTATAAAGAAGGAATAGCTCTTTTCATTCGATTCCAAAATGCTAATATAACTCCGCATTTTCAAAAAAGGAATCGTAAGGTTCGAAATAACTACAGAGCCAATTAGCTTGACTTTCTAGAGTTGGAAATTTTGAAATGCAAACTAACTAAATAGGTTAGTTGCACATCTTGAAGAATCCATGGAGCTTGCTCAAGAATTCCCAACCACGGTTTTAGAAGAAATAGATCATGGTTAACAAATTTGCTAGAATTTTTTAATGGAGAAAATTAACGATGTAGGATAATTTACGTTTAGTCCTTCGATGTCATTTACTTAGACTTTTCTAAAAGCATTTGATACCGTCCCTTGTCATCAAAGATTATTGGAAAAGCTTTGAGCTCATGGTATTCGAGGAAGACTTTTAAATTGATTAAAAATTGGCTTTCGGATCGACGACAACCACGAGTCGTGTATCAATGGTGAATGCTCTGATTGGAGAATTTTGACTAGTGATGTACCCCAAGATCTGTCCTGGGTCCACATACTGATTCCTTATATATGTAAATGACATAGATGATAAAATTTTTATTAGGCAATATTTCGAAATTTGAGAATGATACGAAACTTGGAAATAATCGCATAATATGTGAGGAAGATTATCAATTACTCAAAGCGACTTGAACAAGATTGAAAATTGGTCAAAAACATGGCAACATGAAATTTAATACGATAAATGATTAGGTATTAATTTTGGGCTAGTTAGGAAACAATGAATATGATACAAAATACATGGACACAGTTATTCAAAGTTGTCAGTGAGCGAAAACAGGATCTAGGAGTTTATTAATTATAAGGATTTAAAGATTTTGCGAAAACGCAATGTGCTGAAGCGTGTTAAAAATGCAAATAAAAGCTCTTTAGGATTTATTGCGCAGAATACTTCGAATATAAATTCTTAAAAATATAATACTTCCTCTCTATAAAACATTAGTTAGACCTTATCTGGAATACGGCAGTGCAGTTTTGGAGCCCATACCTCAAAAAAGACCATAGAAAATTGAAAGAATTCAAAGAAGGGCAACAAATTAATCCCTGAATTGAGAGGTAAATCATATGAGCAAGACTACGTGAATTAGATATCCACTCTTTAGAGACAAGAAGATTGAGAGAAAATTAATAGAGTTTTCAAATACTAAATAAATATTCGACAATGTCGATTACAGGCAATTCTTTAGATATGATTTTAATGTTGTAACACGAAGTAATGGGCATAACTGTTCTTAAACGATTTCAAACAAATATAGCAAAGAATTCTTCACTTACGAGTAATTGAGAAGTGGATGGAATTAGTCTCTCTTATGAAATTTGGAACAGCGGGCTGACATCGATTTTTATTCAAGAAAAAGTTAGAATAAACACTTTAAGGAAATTGGTCTGTGAACTTCAACTCATTACGAATCTTACTTTATTGAAAGAACGATATAATTAAAGATAAGGTGGAAAATCAACGAACTATTTGAGATCATTTGATAAATGTAAAAGTACATCTTAAAAGAATTGGACGCCAAACTTATATTGAACAGTTTTAATGTTTACCCCTTTAGAGGTAAATTTAGCGCAAATGTTTACCGCTGTCTCTAGCGCTCTAAGCTCGGTGGTCGCATTGATCACACTATCATCTTTATTTGTAATAACAGCTTTGTATCGTTACGCTATAGAGGGGTTATTTCCTAAACGTCCGTCAAGCGGGCGACCTGCATCGATCACATTTCATTCATAATATTTATGTATTAAAAGTTTTGATGTCCACCCACTTTAGAGGGTTATTTTCTAACGTTCTAAGCCGGTTGACCTTCATCGAATCACCACTATCGTCTAATTCTGTAATAAACAGTTTTTGATGTCCCACCACTTTAGAGGGTTATTATTCTAACATCAAAGCCGGTGACATCATCGATCACACTTCAATAATATTTTGTAATTAATAATTTGTAATAACAGTTTTGATGTCCACCACTTAGAGGGTTATTTCTAACGTTCTAAGCCGGTGACCTCATCGATCACACTATCGTCTTAATTTGTAATAACAGTTTTGATGTCCACCACTTAGAGGGTTATTTCTAACATTCTAAGCCGGTGACATCATCGATCACACTTCAATAATATTTTGTAATAACAGTTTTGGGGTTCATCGTTTAGAGGGTTAATTATAACGTTCTAAGCCGGTGACCTCATCTTCCCTCAGATAGCCTTGAGTGGACTGTAAAGTCTTTGCTAGTCGGTGTTCTGTAGTTCTTAGTTTCTTCTTCTTCTTCTTCTTCTTCTTCTTCTTCTTCTTCTTCTTCTTCTTCTTCTTCTTCTTCTTCTTCTTCTTCTTCTTCTTCTTCTTCTTCTTCTTCTTCTTCAAGTCTTCTTCTTTTTCAAGTCTTCTTCAAGTCTTTACAAGAAGGGTTAGTACCGCAAAATTTCAAACTTGCAAATATAACTCCTATTTTCAAAAAAGGAGATCGTAAGCTCCCGAATAATTACAGACTAATTAGCTTAACTTCTATAGTTGGCAAAATATTTGAATCAATACTAACTAATAGATTAGTTGCACGTCTTGAAGATCGTGGATTGCTTAAGAATTCCCAACACTGTTTTAGGATAAATAGATCATGCTTAACAAATTTACTATAATTTTTTAATGTGGTTATTAACGATGTAGATAATTACAAATCTTTTGATGTCATTTATTTAGATTTTCAAAAGGCATTCGATACCGTCCCTCATCAAAGATTATTGGAAAAGCTAAGTGCTCACGCGCAGTATTCGAGGAAGGCTTTTAAATTGGATTAAAAATTGGTTATTGGACCGACGACAACGAGTTGTTGTCAATGGTGAGTGCTCAGAATGGGTTGATGTTATTAGTGGTGTACCCCAAGGATCTGTCCTTTGAATAAGATTGTAAATTGGTCAAAAACGTGGCAAATGAAATTTAATACCGATAAATGTAAGGTTATACATTTTGGAAGTAGGAACAATAAATATGATTCAAAATAGATGATTCAAGTTAATCCAGAGTTGTCAAGTTGAGGAAAAAGATTACTAGGGTTATTAAGTTAATAAGGCAATTTTGAAGTTTGCGAAAGACAACTTGTGCTTGAAGCTGTTAAGAAAGCAAATAAAGCTCTAGGCTTTGTTGCCAGAAACTTCGAATATAAATCTAAAAGTATAATAGTTCCTCCCTGTAAAACATTAGTTAGACCTCATCTGGAATACGCAGTGCAGTTTTGGAGTCCATACTTCAAAAAGGACATAGAAAAAATTGAAAGAATTCAAAGAAGGGCACCAAATTAATACCAGAATTGAGAGGTAGGTCATACGAGCAACGACTACTCGCGAAATTAAGATAACATTTTTTTAGAGACAAGAAGATTGAGAGAAAATTAATAAATAAAACAAAATATTATTATAAATTTTGACATGTCGCATTACAGGAAGTTCTTTAGATATGATTTTTAACGATGTAACACGAACAGTAATGGGCATAAACTTTGTCATTAACGATTTCAACCAATATTGCAAAGAAATTCTGTCACTACGGATGTAATTGAGAGTGAATAGTCTCTTCTCTCTTATGAAATAGTTGAACACGAGGGATAACATATTACGATTCATTCAAAGGAAGATGTAGTTGGCATAAATACTTTTAAGGAAATTGGTATTTGAACTTCAATTCAATTCGATTTTTATTTTATTAAAGCGACAGAATTAGACGTGACCTAGAGAAAGTAAACTCAAACGAACTATTGAGGTCATTGGATAAATGTTAAGTACTACATTTTTAAAAAAAAATTTGGGCGCCGCAAACTTATATAACAGTTTTGATGTTTACGCTTAGAAACATATCTGTTCTAAGTGAGTAGATCTAATCGATCACACTGAGTAGGGAAAAATAATCCAAAAACGAAACTTTTCACCCCACTTGAGCACTATGAGTTGGTTGCTTAGAAACAGTACACTGTTCTAGTGAGCAAACTCATATGTCACCTTGATAGGGAACACATCCAACACACTATGATGTTTGATGCTTATGAAACAGAAAACTGTTCTGACGTGCAGCAAATTCAATGTCACATTGACAGATGGGGACACATCCAACACACTATGATGTTTGATGCTTAGAAGAAAAAAACTGTTCTGAGTGAGCAAATCATTGTCACATTGACAGTGGACACATTCAAAAGACACTATGATGTTTGATGCTTAGAAAGAGAAACTGTCTGAGTGAGCAAAATCATATGTCACATTGACAGTGGACACACAGTAAATTATGGTGGTTGATGGATAGAAATAAGGAAAGTCTGAGCTGAGCACAACTTCATTGTCACATTGACAGGTCACAATACAACACAATAAACTAATTCAAATACTTAACATATTATAATGTTTGTTGCTCGATAGAGATGGTTTTAGTGACCAAAAATTTCTTCTAAGGTAATAGCTTAAAATAGATCATATACCAGTAACTTTACTAATATACCACGCTACCCAATAAAATGCTTCTTTTAATAACAGTGGACAAGTCCAACAAATTAAACAAATAAATGTCTTAGATAGATTAGCTTTGCTAATGTGACTCTTGTAAAGGTATTGATGATCTGAAAGACTTGCTTTTAGTTACATCATTCAAGCATTAATGAACGATGTAGGAGATCCATGATTCTTCTTTTTCCTCACTATCTCTTCTTTTCTTTATCCTGCATCTGTCTACGTAGTTTCCTTGTTATTTATATCTTTTTACCTTTAAAACTTGGTTCTTTTTCTTTGTTTTAATCTTTTCTGTTTTGTTTTTCCTTTATTTCTTTTTATATTCGTTTTTTTATCCTTTTACTCTTTTTTCACTTTTTTTTCCTTTTTTCTTTTTTCTTTTTTTCCTTTATTTCCTTCTACTTGAAATTCCTACTGATTTTAATCTTATCAGTTTAATGAAAGGAATAAGAAGGTGTGTAAGAGAACGATTTTTTCTAGTCCTATATCCATCAGCATTCTCTTTTCTTTCTTCTTGGTTCAAAATCTTTTATACTTTTTCTTTTTTCTTTTATATCTTTGGAACTAATCTTACCAATATCAAAATCTGATTCCAGATATCGTTCTTCAATTGAAATAAATGCGGAAGGGACAATATAGTACCATGAAGTATTTTTTAGCTATATTCTAAATAGATTCAATTCCATATGTAAAATAATAATCAAGCTTGTTTAACTAATTACTAATCATTATCAATATTAACTAACTCTTGAACATATTGATAGACCGATAAAATAATCAATTGGATTGGGGGAGACAGTATAAGTAATACACCGAATTTGGAAGAGTTCACTCAAAGTATCGAACTCGTTGCTTATGTTGTCCATTATATGACCATTTTATTTTAATTCTTGAATAATTTAAATATCGATTTAGATCAATCTCTCAGACATATTATTTTATTATTATATAAGAATTTTAAAATAATATATATTATTATATA
The DNA here is from genome assembly GCA_015478945.1 of Trachelipus rathkii. NCBI lineage: Eukaryota > Metazoa > Arthropoda > Malacostraca > Isopoda > Trachelipodidae > Trachelipus > Trachelipus rathkii. The sequence continues at coordinate 7,727 of JABUQX010016524.1, read as the reverse complement.
TCATATATTATATACTACTTATATACTATATATATATTATATATATCATATATACTATTATATATATATATATATATTATAATATTTATTATATATATATATATAATATATATATAATTATAATAATTTATTATTATGATTAATATACTTAATTAATAAATACAAGTGACTGATAATATCATGGACTCCACAATTTTAGGTGATTACTTTTTGATATTTTTTTAAAAAAATCAGTAATTGATTTGTTAAATTATATTTATTTTAATTTTATATTTGAATAATATTTGAATAATTTTATTATAGTATATATATATATTGTTCACGTATTTATTAGCATGAAATATTTCAATGTAAACTCATAGGTTTTTGTTACAAGAAAATACTTAAACAATGATGAACATCCATTTGTTTTGATATGATTTTAAATCGCAAAACGTTTTATTACTCAGGAAGTGCATGACTGTTTAGTCTCGTTGGTGTAGTACGACTCGGTAAATCGTGGGAATCACAAGTTGACATGCAAAACTCATACAAAATTGATGTCCGCCGACGCATGATAGCTTCAGTAAAAACAAAAATTTGTCACATACGTTTCTATGACAATCTTTGATGTCTGATAGTTATTGATGTTGTTTTGTTTATTTTCATTTTGGATGGTAAATGTTGTACAGACGAAAATGATAATTTATAATTTACTGTTATTTAATTTATATTAATCTTAAAAAGGTAATAGTTATTATAGTTTTTTGAAGGTTCAAAATAATTTTTGATGAAATATAAATAAATAAGAGTAGCCAGTCAATTTTATTATATATATATATACTAATATATATATTTATATATATTATATATATAAATATATATATATTATATATATATTTTATATTATATATATATATTATATATATATATCATGTATTATATATATATATATATATATATAAATATATTATATAGTACTAAATAATATATAATATTATATATATATATATATATCGATATAGATATAATAATTTATATACTAGCTATATATATATATATCTTATATATACTAGTCTTATAGTCAACTGTTTTTTCTATTAGATATATATATAATATTATAATATATTCTCTTTTATTATTTTTCAGTGAAGACGTTTAATTATAATAGTTTATATATTATAATGATATTATAATATTTATAGAAATATATAATAATAAATTTAAAAATAAGTAAATATACTTATTATTATATTATATATTTGTGGTGTCATATATAATATATTTACTTATTACTAATATATTTTAATATTGTGATATTTAAATTCCCAATCTAAATTTTCTATTATTACATTTATGATCTATTTATTATTTTTTTATAACCAAAGTACAATTTAGGTTTAACAAGGTTGGTTTTCATATATATAACCATATATAGATTCATATACTACTTGTTTACTATGTAGTAATATGATCCTAAATAGAAGTAAGTGTACTATGGGGATGTACGTATTTAAATATTATCGTATTGGCGACTTTCTGTAAAAAGTAAATTACAATGTTATCTCTTGGTCGAAGTTATGACCCGTTGGAGGTTACATAGCTGTTCCAAGTTTACTCATGTTGCCGAAACGTACCGAGAAGTTCATTGCTTTTCCTGAAGTGTGTTATGTCATTTGTGGTGTAGCAGTATTATTTTTTTATGTTTTCCATAAGATTCCGGAGAAATATGGACTGGACCTTCAAAACATTAAATTTGTTCATATGAGTCTTAGTGGAGTAAGGAGCATAAATAATACGCTTACGGACGGCTAGCTGTGAGGCATAATGGAGGATGTGGATAGATACTTGAATGTTTTTCTTCGCCAGAAATCTATAATTGAGAGCGATGATCTGAAGAGAAAAGACAAAAAACAATCAAAATTTGATATTTTTTCTAAAACATAAAATAAAAAAATTAGCATACCGATAGTGCACCGTAGATTTGGCGCGTTCATATCTGGATTTGGATGTAGCTTCCCACTGCGCTTCTCCGCGACAGCCTGTCTGACTCTCCCTGATTCGCTCAGAACTCTAGTATTTGCGTGACTAAGTTCTGTGTTCGCAAGATACATCTTTTGTAAAATAAGTAACTTAACTGTCCTGGTATCTCTAGGAGGTCTACTAGTAATATTATTATCATTGTGCTAACCTTACGGTATTGCTGTCATACATGCTTTTTTCTTATCGGACGAGTGAGTAATTTTTGTTATATATATAAATATATTATTTATATATAATATATATATAATTTACTACTATATATTATAGTATATTATATATTAATGTGCTACATATTATCCGCACTTTTCCGTATTTGTTATTCCATGGATCGTCTAAATAACCCATGAGTGTATAGGCGGTAGGCAGCTGTCGCCCAGTATAGGTCGCTGTTACTCCAACAACCATTTACTGTCTCTCCATTTTCGATGTTACTTTAGATTAAGTTAGAGAATTGATGACAATTGTATTGGACGCTGATTCTGGCTCTGTAATGCTAGCGACCGATAAGGAGCAATGTACCTTTCTCTGTAGTGACACGCGTTGAAGACGTCGTGCTCTGAATTAAAGTGTTGACAACTTACGGACACAACCCCGAACTAATAGTGATTCGACATTGTGATTTTCCTGTGGAAATTAAGAAGTTTTCTATGAACTGGTGTGGCTATGTGTATTGCCAAGGGCTGAAAGTTATCTATACATGCAGAGTCTACGATCTGACGAAATTCTGAAATTGAACAGGCGATGACTCTCTCGATACAAAACGTGAGAACAGTCTGAGCAGACTTATTTTGACCATTTTCATGCTCAGATATAAATCGGTGTTGACTGCCCGAAGAGGTTTATGGTATCCGGAGCAAAGTTCTCAGAATAATGGCTCTGATGTGTCTAAACATTATTTCTCCGCGCCCTCATGTGTTCAAAGCGTTTGTGAATGGAATAAAAATCCAAGTATTCTCGATAATGGAGTAGACTACCTCACCCTCGTGAGAAGAGTTCGTAGGTAATAAAATAAGCAAAATGTAACTACTCAAGAATGGTGGGACAGTGAGCTTGTGTGATAAGTCTTCACTATATGCACTCAGAAATATGAGTAAGGCGTACCGCTGTTCATATTTAAACCTACATCGACGTGAAAAATTCGATAACTAAAGAAGGCTGGGATAGACAATTAACTATTACAACCATTCTGCATAACACAGACCAACTAGAATGTAAGTGATTGTAACATATACGAGGATTCAGGGAACAGGTAGGTTTTGTAGACAACACCACGCCCATAATACGGATGAGTGCGAGGATCAGACTTTATAAATCTAACCGTAAAACTGAGTATGGAATATGGATAGCCTAGAGTTCATGACAAAGCTACCCAAATAGAGTATATTACGTCAACTGGAAGCGTGAGCTCACATTAGTGCAATCGTTTGCACTCGCGGAACGTATTGTTTAAGGTATAAAATTTACTTATTTGAACAGAGGAGTATAGTAATACGCTGAGGTACTAGATTTAGAATAGTGCTAATATACAATAGAGTAAAGAGCTCTCAGGTATACGTACTAGCTTAACATAAATGAATTTATTGAAAATGAAAACCGTGAGTATATAGGTTATTCGGTCATGTGTATAGGACTGGAGGACTTAGGATTAACTCTATCTCGAAAGCGATCATTAATACTTGGAGACTATCGAATGATACTAATATGGAGTGTATACTAATGAAAAACGATAGGTAATAATATTAAGGCATGACTGTTAGTGTGAGAATAAGAAGCATTTACGTACAGTAGTGGAGGTAGAATACGATAAGGAGAATCGTGAGGATACTAAGGACGCATATTTCAAGACGGGACGTACTGGGGGATTCTGGAGCAGCAACACTCATATAACAAGGATACTTATCATAATATATTCACCTTAATCTAAGGATGTAAGTGATGATATATGTGTGATAAATAGGTAGGTAGGAATATTATATATAATAATATATATATATATTATATATATAATATATTTATTAAATATATTATATTAATATATATATAATAATATATATATATAATATTATATTATATTATATGATATTATATATATATATATATATTATTTATTACTTAATATATATAATATTTATTATATTAATATAGTAAATATAAATTAGTATTATATATTATATTACTATATATTATTATATATATATTATTTATATATAATATAATATATTATATATAATATATTCTACTTATTATATAGTATAATATTTATATATCATATTTATATATTATATATATATTATATACTTATATATAATATCTATATATTAATATATATATATATTAATATTAATATATATATATTAATAATATACATATATTTATATATATATATTATATTATATTATATTATAATATTTATTCTATATATTATTATATATTAACTATATGATAATTATAATATATCTATATATAGTATATATTATATATATTTAATTATATATATATTATATATTTATTATGTACGTTTATTTGTGCTTAATGTAGTAGGTGCCATAGCTGTTGTAATAGTTATAATATTAATACTATTTTCTGTTTTGTTCTGCTTACATTATTATGTTATGGTTATATAAGGCCTCCATATCATTATATTTTTCGAGCGTGCGGCATTCTTTGCGCTTCTCTACGGATTGAGTTAAGTATACACATTTCCGAGCGCGGGCCTCCTCAAAAAAAAAAATAAAAGCAACTAACGTAAAAAACAATATATTCTATAATATAACAAATACAGTTGTTTCGTCACCTTAAAATATATCTTATCACTTTGATGTATGTTTTGTTACTTTAACATAATATGCTTTGCATATTACTATTAGATAAATTTATTTATCTACGTGTGATTTCTTGAGGAACTAAAAGTTTTTATATATATGTGTTCTCACTAAGGATCATTGACTGGAGGAAATTCGATTTGTGGGCTCCAAGAAAGGCAATTATAATAGCTCTTTCAAAATACCATATGGGTTGTCTGATGGCAAATCAGGGTGTATAATAAGAAACTCATTATTTACTAATTAAATATCTTTGTTCTCATTTTAATGAGATGAAATTTTTTCCACAAAGCCTTCCTTCTCGAAACACTGTCATAATGAATAATTCCCAAATTTTTGGCTAACCTCACTTTTGCAACTTAAAAGTATGTTGAAAGAAGAAATATAAGAAAAATAAATGTTGGAAATGAAACGAATTAAGAAAATGAACAAAAAAACTTATTTATATTATTATATATAAGTATATATATTATACTAGTATATATATATATATATAATATATATATATATTTATAATAATATTATATATATTATATATATTATAATATTAATTTATATATTAATTGTTCAAATAAATATACAAAACAAATAATAAAAGTATTGCTAAATATATAAATATATATATAATATATATATATATATATATAATATATTTATATATAATATATAACTATTATATATATATAGTATTTAGAAGAGAGAGATGAGTATATAGAATAGAGAGAAGAGAGATGAGAGTAGAGATGAAGAGAGCAGAGGGTATTATCAGAGTAAAACTGAGAAGCGAGAGAGAGAGCAGCAGAGTATATTACTAAAATTTACTATATTGAGACCTGAATTTTGCCAATCGTATTTAGATAATGAAAGCGAAGGAATAAGAAGTCTCCAGATGGGACTACATATGCTGGGATATTATTATAGGCTCAATCAGCTAAAGTTTCGAGAACGTATAAGATTTTAAAGTTGAATTATAGAGCGTGTCATTTTTGGATCATCCCTGTCAATCTATATATATATTATATTAATATATGATATAGTAATTAACACTCAAGTCATGAACGATCAATATGACATTACATCAACTTAAAAGGCATGTAAGTGTGAATATTTTTTTAAATCCTTTTTTTGTCGGAATGTTTTTGTTTACATAGATGACATATTAATACTATAATTGTTTTATAATTGACACGATGAAGATTAAATATAAAGACACGATGAAGACTTAATATAGACGCAGCAACTTAGGAAAAAAAAGGTCACATTTTACGTATTTTGGTGAACAGTTTGATAACGCATTGTCAGGTTTGTAATGTTCTCTTATTTTAATATGTTTAAAGCTTCAATAATGGAATTAACTAATATTTTTTTTTTTTTTATTTTTTCAAAACATAATGAATTTTATATTTCTATTATTATTACGAATCGCCCGTTCCGTTCTGGAGACCGGTAAATTAAATGTCTTTTTTTTTTTTTTTTTTTGTTTTTTTTTTTATTTATCATACAATAGTATGATGATACCCCAGTACCACTTTAAATTAGTTAAAATAAGTGTTGGCTTTTCTTTTTCATTCATATACACTGAAATTGGTCATGTAAAAGTTTGTTAATTTTTGTCAAGTCTAGGTTTAACTCTAAAATGCAAGGTAGATAGCCATCCTCCCCATGATGAAACTGTGTTGTCAATAACATTAACAATGCATACGTGGTTTTGTGATATGCTGGACATTATGGAACTACGATGAATATAAATGGTTTGCAAGGTTTTTTGGATCAGGCACAGTGCAGGACTTAAAAGGAGAGTGAGTATTTGACTCTTGAACCAAGGGGTAATTGTCCGGGTATTGGTACTGTAATATGTTAAGAACTAGCTTATGTAAAGATGTGATATATATGTCGAAACTTCCTCCAGGTTGTTAATAAATATTATTTTGTAGGTCTGTGGTAAGCTCAGGTATATGGGTGAAATAGGTTAACGAGTTTTATCCTGTATAAGTTAATCGTTTATTCAACATTTTAACTCAAGCAGTAATTATATACGTAGTGTGTGGTTCTTTTCAAGGGTTTGTGTTTATTATTTCAAGATTTAGGTTTGAAAAAATGTCTCAGTAATCATGAGCTGTCGTTAAGTACATGCTATTTTAAACTAAGTATTTCATGAAATTATTTTGAAATATTAGTTTTATTTTTGTTATGTGCCGGTTTTCATGTTATTTAGCTTTATGTATAAATTTTAAATTATCTGAATATGAGAGATTTGACAAGCTGTTATATGTTACTTCATATTATAAAGAAGTATTTAACTAATTAATGGTGGCTACAGTCAAGAAGGAAATTGTCATGATATGAATTTATATATAAAATTATACTGAATAATCTTTATATTATTAATTATTTTATATTTAACTCCTCGCTCGGTTATTGAAATCAAGCAGACAATAGAGGAAAGAGCTTTCACGGGTCTATAAAATATTACTATATATATAAATTATACTACTAATATAATTTATATATATAACTATTATATTAATATATATAATATATAATATACTTAATATTTTATATATATACGTTACTATAATTTATATATATATATATTAATATATTGATAAATATAATAATATATATATAATAGTATAATATATATTTATATATTACATATTATATATTATATATATTATCTATATATTTATATTACTATATATAATTAATACTATTAATATCATTATATAGTATTATATATTATAATATATATTACTATATAATATAATAATATTAACTATATTTATATAATATATATATTTATATTTAATATTAATACTATATATATTAGTTATTATATTAATTATATATATTATATATTATATAATTACTATATATATTTAT
>JABUQX010016523.1:20000-23146 GCA_015478945.1 Trachelipus rathkii | reverse complement strand
TACCTTTTCTTATAATTTTATGTTTAAGATTGCGTTTCTTTGTCATTGTTGTACGAAAAAAGAATTAATTTAATTTTAGGCACGGTGTTGCCGAGAGCCCGCGGTAGCCCACTGGCGGTCTGCCGTGCATTGGGGGCAACGTGTATGCCACTCTATGGTATTGTTTAATTTAAAAAAAAACAACATGGCTGTCTACATTCATTCTACAAACGTACGTACATTAATAATTTAAACTGAAAAAATTGCCAAAGCCTTATCATTTTTATAAGCTTAGGTTGTGAAGCCCAAACCACTCTTGCATAGAAAGGCAGATGCCAAACTCCATATTAAGGGCAAAGCCATATTCGTGGTATCCCTAGTTGCGAAGGCATCTGAAAAAAGTTAATGGTGTGGGGTGAATTTCGCTTGAGCACTTTCGTGTAGTGTATTTTATAAATTAGATAGAGCTTGAACTTAAACTTCGAAAGATAGAGATTTAAGTAAATTGGAAAGTAAAAACAATTCTTAAGTTCAGTTTTTAACCACCCTAGATGTGAGAGTAGGACTCCAACGAAGGCCGGATAAGACCGTTGTAAAATTGAAGCATCAGTGAAGAGAAGAAAATCCTCAAAACTTGAACAGAATTACAAATTTTCTTGATCTTGCTCTGTCAACCATTGCAATTTGAGGTTTCTATGACAATTTGTCAATTATATTGATATCAGGAGTGTTCATATTGTTTACTGGTGAGACGATAAAACAATAGCAAGAACTAGGAAAGCTAAGAGATGTTTTTGAGGTAAGTTTTGAAGTAGTTGAGTTTTTAAAGTTAACTTTCGCAAGACTGAGGTGATCCCACAGCAGCCCTATCTAGATCATGTAGAACTAATAGGATCTGAAAGATGAAGTCGAGAAGTAACTCTAGATGCAAGAGAGGATGCAGATTTGAGATGAGTTAAAGAATGTAGTGTCGAGTCATTGAAAAAGGAATGTATATGGTTAAAATATCAGCTGATAAAGTCGTTTACTAAAAGTAGGAAATGGATAGGGGATAGAAGGAAAATGAAGTTGCCCATCATGCACAAGCGATATGGAACGATTTATAAGAAAGCCAAACAAAAGTAAGCAAATCTCCTCATTGACAACATGAAAGAGCAAGCAAATTTAAAGAGAAAATCCGAGGAAAGGATGCCTAGGGAGCAATGACACATGTCATGCAAAGCATCACCGTACAAAACTCTCCGTAGTCCATGAATCAGTAAAACAGGAAAGAATATCATCAGTTGAAATCAAATATAGAAAGTCATATTGGTGATCGAGAAGAAGGAAATGAAATTCCAGATAATCCATCCAATGAGAGGTGAGGTTAGATTCAAAGATCTTAGACGGAATATAGGTGAGAGCTATAGAACCTTCAAGATTACTTGGACACAAGAAGAGTGTTAGTATTAAGGAACCTAGAATTGAGTTGAACAAGTACCGACTCCTGCCAGATACACACTCCCTCAAAAACTCGGTTGTTATGCTATCCTCACCTATTGTCATCTTTTTGTTCAAAGGTGCCAGAAAGGCATGCACCCGATCACATGTAATGTCCGGTAAAGATGTTGAACTGCTGAGAAGAGAAGGAGGAGAATTGCGAGAGTTGTAAAGGGTTAATAGAGATGAATAATACAATAGGCAAAGAGATTAGCCATTTCATGAGGAGTACAAGAACACATCCACCAGAACGAGTATGAGGAGGAAAGATAGGTTTACACATATTAGGGAATGTTTTTGGGAAGAGGACATAAATTTTGGCAGTTGAAGAACCAAGGAGGTTAACGCATTTTCGTTTCTCGGTAGCATGGTTAATTCGTCGAATAAAATAGATCTAAATAAAAGTTAGCAAGAATGATAAGAGAATGTCACGAAAGCCAAGTGCGATTGAATCACTAATTTTAAGGGAGAAAATGATTTAGTCGAAAAAGAAATGAATTTGCTCGTTCTATCAGAATTACGGTCCGAACCTTTTTGGCAGAAACAAAAGAGTTCTCAGAATAAAAACTGACCAGATAAGATAAATTTTGCGAACTTTTTATGTATGATGCTGAACTTCCAAGTATACACTCTTAACACACTAATTCACCCAAAGTTATCAAAAACCTAAAATTTTGTCGGATGTTGAAAATTCCCGTGTACAATCGTTACACAGTAGGATTTATGATGCAGAGAAAGGATGATGAAATTTTGTTTGTACCTTTTATGATGATGGATGATGATCATCATCATCATGATGCATGATGATGAGTATGATGAATGATGATGATATATCCTCCGGGAGGATAAGGTGAGAGGCCTATGAAATTCCACAGATGTTCTGGAAAAACTAGTACCAGTACCAATTAAAGGCGGGCACTCCCCGATACGTAACGTTTGAAAATGTATAATTTAAAAAATAGATAAAGGAACTTTACCAGAAGAGTACATGTAAAATCGAGTTTAGCGGTTAAGCCTTTATTCAGAGAGGACTTTGAAAGTACGAGACTTTGCTGAAAAATAAGACGCACGAGCTGCCCTCAAAAAAATTAGGTATACAACTAGAGAATTCTAAAGAGCACTGTCCATTATAAAAAGACTTCGAAAACTAAAAATAATAGAGAGAGTTAGAGAGAGTAGGAGAGCCGACAAGTTGAAACGCCCTAGACTCCACCTTATCAAGGAGAGCAATATGTGTGGAACCACCCAGGATAGGATATGTGATGCATTTTCCACACCTATATAGATTGGAGAACTTCAGAAAGAACAGAGGTTAAACCGATAGAATGATAGATAGATGGTTGATTGTGGTACCCCTGCTTCGATTCCATCATGATGGAAAGGTTGAAGTTGAGTGCAGAGACGAAACAGTTTACCAAAGCAGGCTGCAAGGTATCACAAGAGGGATACCGTCAGAACCGTACTCCTTCCTAGTGTTAAGCTCAGAGAGATCAAAAATAGTATACTTGGAAGAAATTACAATGTTAGGCTTAAACGAGTTGGAGGGAAATGTGAGCGAGGTATAGCTCCAGAATGGTCTTTAGTGGAACTAGAGACAAATGATTGAGAAAAGAGGTCAGTTTAGCCGAAGGTGACAGTAGTACTATGGTCAGAAGATTCAAGAGGAGTCAAAGAGGATGAAACAAAGT
>JABUQX010016523.1:0-10000 GCA_015478945.1 Trachelipus rathkii | reverse complement strand
CGTCACCCCAGCAGCCAGGGTGGAAAAAAAATTATGTTCAAAAACAAAAAAAATAATAATACAAAAACAAAAAAAACAAAAAAAAAACAATACATTAAGAATTTATTTATATTTTTATTTATTATATAACTAAAAAAATTTTTTTTTTTTTTTGTGAGGAAGGGGGTTTTTTGTTTATATAGTATTTACATCATTTTTTTCAACGTTTTTATGTTTTGGTAACTACAATTATCTTTAAAACACTAAACTAAACAACATATTTAAATTTTAACAAGACAAATTTCTTTAACTTTTCTTCAAAAACAACAATTTTTAATTTTTAAACAGACAAATTTCTTTACTTTTCTGTCAAAAACAACCAAATTAAGGTTTCATATATATATATATATATATATATATAGTATATATATATATATATATATATATATATATATATAATATATATATATATATATATATATATGATATATATATATATATTATCATATATAGATATATATATATATAGTATATATATATATATATTTATATATAATATATATATATATATATTATATATATATTATCATATATATATATATATATTATAGTATATATATATATACTATATATATTATATATATATATATATATATATATAAGTATGAAACTTTAAATTTCATTCTCTTTACCTTGAACTAAAACCAATAAGCTGTTTAATACTCTTGTTCTCATGTTATTCCCTGATAGAGACACTACCTTCAGAAATTTCTGTCACTTTTCAAATTCCAGAAAACTCCTGCTTCTTACATTTCATGTCCTGGGATCGAGCAAAATCATCTCTTTCGAGAATCCTAAAAGCGTACTTCCATCGTAGAAGATTATTAACAATCTCTTTGGGACCCACTTTATCCGCGCTTTTCCTGGACATTTTGACAAAAAAAAAAAATTATCAAAAACCTGAATCGCGTAGACAAGACAATGTTTGACCATAGTACTACTGTCACCTTCGGGCTAAAACTAACCTCTTTTTCTCAATCATTTGTCTCTAGTTCCACTAAAGACCATTCTGAGCTATACCTCGCAGTCACAATTTCCCTCCAACTCGTTTGATGCCTAAATTTGTAATTTTCTTCAAGTAATACTATTTCTGAATATCTCTGAAGGCTTGACACTAAGAAGGAGTACGGTTCTGACGGTATCCTTCTTGTGATCCCTTGCACCCTGCTTTATTAAACTGTTTCGTCTCTGTCTATCAACTTCAACCTTTCCCTCATGCTGGAATCGAAGAAGAGGTACCCACAGTTCAACCATCTATCTGTCATTCTATCGGTTTAACCTTCTTGTTCTTTTCTGAAGTTCTCGAAATCATATAAGGGGTGGAAAATGCATCACGATATTCCTATCCTGGGGTGGTTCCACTACATATTGCTCTCCTTGATAAGGTGGAGTCTAGGGCATTTCAACTCTTCTACTCTCCCTAACTCTCTCCATTATTTTTAGTTTTCGAACAGTCTTTTTATAATGGAAACTGCTCTTTAGAATTCTCTAGTTGTATACCTCATTTTTTTTTAGGGTAGCTCGTGCGTCTTATTTTTCAGCAGTCTCGTACTTTCTCAGTCCAACTCTCTGAATAAAGACAACCGTTAAACTCGATTTTACATGCACTATTCTGGTAAAGTCCCTTTATCTATTTTTTTAAATTTCTTTTGATTTGCACATTTTCAAACGCTACGTATCGGGGCGTGTCCGCCTTTAATTGGTTTACTGGTACTAGTTTTTCCAGAACATGCTGTGGAATTTTCAAAAGACTCTCCACCTTATCCTTCCCGGTGGATATCATGATCAGAGAGTGATGAGATGAGATGATGATGATGATGATGATCATTCATCCTGTTGTTCATTATCATCATTGTGATTCATCATCACTATCATCAAGTATGTCTTAATCATTAGTGTGTTACGAGTGTACACTTGGAAGGCCAGCAAAATTCTTTAAGGTTTTTATAAAATTTGGGTGATTTTATGTGACGAGTGTACACTTGGAAGTTCAGCATCATACATAAAAAGTTCGCAAAATTTATCTTATCTGGTCAGTTTATTCTGAGAACTCTTTTATTTCTGCCAAAAAGGTTCGGACCGTAATTCTGATAGAACGAGCAAATTCATTTCTTTTTCGACTAAATCATTTTCTCCCTCCTAAAATTAGTGATTTAAATTCACACTTGGCTTTCGAGCTTTATTTTATGCTTCCCCGCTCACTTTTTTTAGATCGATTTTTATTCGGACGAATTAACCATGCTTCCGAGAAACAAAAGTGCACGTTGACCTCCTTGATTCTCCTTTTACTGCCAAAATTTATGTCCTCTTCCCAAAAACATCCCTAATATGTGTAAACCTATCTTTCCTCCTCATACTCGTTCTGGTGGATATGTTCTTGTACTCCTCATGAAATGGCTAATCTCTTTGCCTATTGTATTATTCATCTCTATTAACCCTTGTACAACTCTCGGAAATTCTCCTTCTTCTCTTCTCAGCAGTTCAATAATCTTTTACCTGACATTACATGTGATCGGGACTGCAGTGGGGGTTTTTCGGCCTCTTTACATTTAAGATGGCAAAGGTGAGGATGGCATAACAACCGGAGTTTCTTGAGGAGTGTGTACTGGGTAGGAGTCGCACTTTTCAACTTCCAATTTAGGTTCCTTGAATACTAATACTCTTCTTAATGTCCAAAACTAATCTTGAGGGTCACATAGCTCTCACCTATATTCCGGTCTAAGTTCTTTGAATCTAACCCTCACCTCTTCATTTGATGGATTATCCGGAATCTCATTGCTCTTCCCCGATCACCAATAGACTTTCTGTAGTTGTCTGATGCAACTGATTGATGTTCTTTCCTGCTTACTTGATTCATGGGACTACGGAGACGTTTTGTACGGTGATGCTTGCATGACATGTGGTCTTGCACCCTGGCAAGGCATCCTTTCCTCGGATTTTCTCTTTAAACTTTGCTTGCTCTTTCATGTTGTCAATGAGGAGATTTGCTTACTTTTGTTTGGCTTTCTTATAAATCGTTCCATATCGCTTGTGCATGATGGGCAACTTCATTCTTCCTTCTATTCTCCCCTATTATTTATTATTTTGAGTAAGACTTTATGCAGCTGATATTTTAACCATATACATCCTTTTCAATTGACTCGACACTACATTCTTTAACTCATCTCAAATCTGCATCCTCTCTTGCATCTAGAGTTACTTCTCGACTTCATCTTTCAGATCCTATTAGTTCTACATGATCTAGATAGGGCTGCTGTGGGATCACCTCAGTCTTGCGAAAGTTAACTTTAAAAACTCAACTACTTCAAAAACTTACATAAAAAACCATCTCTTAACTTTCCTAGTTCTTTGCTATTGTTTTTATCGTCTCACAGTAAAAACAAGTATGAACACTCCTGATATCAATATAATTGACAAATTGTCATAGAACCTTCAAATTACAAATGGTTGCACAGAGCGGACATCAAGAAAATTTTGTAATTCTGTCAAGTTTTGAGGATTTTCTTCTCTTCACTGATGCTTCAATTTTACAACGGTCTTATCCGGCCTTCGTTGGAGTCCTACTCTCACATCTAGGGTGGTTAAAAACTGAACTTAAGAATTGTTTTTACTTTCCAATTTACTTAATTCTATCTTTACGAAGTTAAGTTCAAGCTCTATCTAATTTATAAATGCACTACAACCGTAAGTGCTCGAGCGAAATGATCACCCACACATTTAACTTATTTTCAGATGCCTCCGCAACATAAGAGGTACCACGAATATGGCTTTGCCCTTATGAGCTTGCATCTGCCTTTCTGAGTGTTTGGGCTTCACACCTGAGCTTATAAAAATGAGTAAGCTTTGGCAATTTATTTCAGTTTAAATTTTATTAATGTACGTAGTTTGTAGAATGAATGTAGACGCCATGACATTGTTTTTTTTTAAATTAAACAATACCATAGAGTGGCATACACGTTGCCCCCAATGCACGGCAGACCGCCAGTGGGCTACCGCGGGCTCTCGGCAACACCGGTGCCTAAAATTAAAATTAATTCTTTTTTCGTACAACAATAAAAGAACGCAATCTTAACATAAAATTATAAGAAAAAAGGTAGGTTCCCTTTTCGATATCGGCACATTCTATTTCAGTAAAAGAGCTTCAAACCTATAAAAATATTAAAAAAAAAATTCCTAATTATTTATTTATGTCTATCTAACCTTAAATAACTTAATTGACCATACTTAACCTAACCAAACTTAACTATAAACTAATTAAAGATTTCAAATTTTTGAAATTAAAATCAAAAGTCGCCTACGTGTCCAATTTCAGGCACAACAAACAAATAAATAGCAAACTGGCAACACCAAATTTTTTTCAGGAGGTGTCGGACTGCGTGAAACTAAACATATATATATATATATATATATATATATATATATATATATATATATATATATATATATATATATATAATAATATATATAGTATATATATATATATATATATATATATATTTATATATAATAATAATAATATATATAATAATATATAATAATATATATATTATAAATATATATATATATATATATGTATATATATATATATATATATATAATATAATATATATATATATATATGTATATATCTTTAGTTTTTTAAAACCATCTATCTAGAATAATAATAATATATATATAATAATATATAATATCTTTTTTTAAAAGTCCGGTTAAAAAATTCAGTAATTGATTTGTCATTTACTCAGCTATGATTATGCATAAAAAATAATATAGAAAATTGATATATATGAACAAATATCATAATAAATGACCTCGACTCTATACATGCAAACTTTAAATATAAAACAATATTTTCATATTCAAACCGGTAGCTTTAGTACTCTAGAGCAGTGGTTCTCAAACTATGGGTCGCGACCCAAAGGGTCGCCGACGCTTTTTCGTTGGGTCGCAAATTACTAATTTAGCATTAGTTTTACACACACACATACTCACAGATATATATATATATATATATATATATATATATATATATATATATGTATATATACTCTATATTTATATATATATGTATATATATAGCAACAACAAATATATATATATATATATATATAGTATATATATATATCTGTGGTATGTGTGTATTAAACTAATGCTAAATTAACGTTAACGCGTCGGCGACCCGCACAGTCGCATTGTAGTTACACATGCTGCTAATGATTGTAAAGCTACCAGTTCAGTCTATTGTTACATATTTAAAGTTTTCAAAATTAATTATCATAATAAAATGACCTCGACTCTATACTTTCAGAAAACTTTAAATATGAAACAATATTTTCATACTCGAACCGAGTAGCTTTAATACTCTAGAGCAGTGGTTCTCAAACTATGGGTCGCGACCCAAAAGTGGGTCGCCGACGCTTTTTCGTTGGGTCGCAAATTACTAATTTAGCATTAGTTTTACACACACACACATACACACAGATATATATATATATATATATATATATATATATATATATATATATATATATATATATATATATATATATATATATATATATATATATATATATATATATATATATATGAATTATTAGTATTATTATAGATTTTAAATTTTCTAATCAATATTCAATATTATCAAATAATTTTGCGACTCCTTCCGGCTTATCACTGGAACATAAAGTATTAACATGATCATCATACGTCTGGCATTTATTATGATACTGTTGCAAACTTCCGTGATGGTTTTATCTCAAAGCTATAAAATTATATTTTTAAACTGCAGTTTATAAAAAACTTATTCTAAATTTTTGTTTTTATTTTTGGTTGTATTTTTATTTTATTTTCTTTTTCTTTTATGTGACTTCTGGAAAATAACGTGACAATCCTGCACAATGCCAATTTGGCTTTTTTAAATGGTAAATCTTGCAACCTGCAGTCAAGAATTGTCAGTAGAATTTTTTTTCTGTTATCAGTGTCACGTGCCTGTGAATTCAAGTTTAATAACCGAAATATTTATTATTTGAATCATTATAACCCTTATTTTGAAAATGAGCGTAGCAAAAAGAAAATACAGTAGTGACGAATATTTAAAGTTTGGTTTTACTTCTATTGATATTGCTGGTGTTGAAAGACCTCAGTGTGTCATATGCATGGAAACTCTTTCAAATGAGTTAATTAAACCTAATAAACTAGAAAGGCATCTAATCACGAAACATAATAATTTAAAGAACGAAAATATTGATTTTTTTTAGGAAAAAAGTCGAAAACGTTAAAAGATCAAGGTTTGATCTAAGTGGGTCTTATCAATGTAGAAACTTCGCAGCAATAGAAGCTTCATACGTTGTTGCTGTGAAAATAGCAAAAGCCAAAAAGCCGCACACAATTGCCGAAAACTTAATTTTTCCTTCCACCAAAGATATTGTTAGGCTCATGTTAAGGGCAGATGCAGTTAAAAATATAGAACATATATCCTTATCTGATGATACCATAAGGCGCAGAATTACTGATATGTCTGATGACATTTTCCAGAGGTGGGCACCCCGCTCATTTAGGGGTAGTCCGCTAACGGCAGTTTAGCATCCAGCTTGATGAGACAGCGCTCCTCCGCACCTATTCAGACCATCAAACCTCCGCTATCGCAAGTCCGCACGTCCGCACGTCTTCCACTAATAATGTGCGACTTCACAAAAGGTTTTAATATTAAATACTAAATAGTATATATCCTTACAAAAGATTTATTTATAATATTATATGAAAAATTGAATGAATATTTACAAAATCTCAAGATTTTCCTCTTCCTCCTCAATGTCTTCGTCAAAGAAAAAGAGATCCATATTACCTTTCAAAAAGATTAGCTGCTCAAAATTAAAAGCAGTTAAGGCTGACCTCTTTGCCATCAAAATATCCCCACCAGTGCTAAATATTCGCTCTACAGCAGCAGAACTAGGGGGAGGTGTATTATATTTATGAACAAGTTCTAAAATTCTGCCTATGCTCAAGCGTAAACTATGTCCTTGGTGAGGAAGGTTTGGAATTTTAGTTCGCTTCCAGCGGTCCATTGCTAATTAAGGTCCTCACCTAAATCATTCTGCCTTCCTTCTGAAATTTTTGACCCTGTCCACCCATAAGAAGGTCTTTCGTTCAAAGATTTTAAATAGAATCCATGAAAGCCTCGACGCCTGCAGAGTCGATGCTAATAATGCTACCTTTATATTTCAGTAGCTGGATATATGTATATATATATATATATATATATATATATATATATATATATAATATATATATATATATATATATATATATATATATATATAAATAACTATATATATATATATATATATATATATATATATATATATATATATTAATCAATTCTGTGTAAAACCCAAATATATATATATATATATATATATATATATATATATGTTAACAAGATATATATATATATATATATATATATATATATATATATATATATATATATATATTTATATATATATTTATATATTATTCTGTATATATCATTGAATTTGTGGAACCTGTTGAGTTACTTACGGTGAAACGACGAGTCGCCCAGCAAAGATCAGGGGTTCGAGATCTAGATAGAAATTACCTAGAAGTTCCTCCTTGAATAGGGCTATGCCCGTGAGGTGTGAACTTTTCTATAATAAAAAAAAAAAAAAAAACACAGAATCGATTTAGATATTGCCTAGTTATTATAGCAATAATATAATTAATTAAAGTTATTGATGAGGGTAATAGCCATTCAGTCTATAAAATCAATTTAAATGTTATTTATTATATATGATACCATTAAGGAGGTTGAGATTGGTTTTGGAAGTTTAATTATTAAAAAAACAATAAGTCTTAGACTAAAAGTATAATTAGTTATAAACTTAAAATAAAAATTATATTTCTTTATTATAACCAATAAGAATTCTTAATAAGTAAACTATACTTTCATTTTTCAAAAGGTGCGGACCAAAAGAGGAGCGGAAACTTTTTGATCCGCACGTGCAAGTCCGCTAATTTCCTGACGACTCCGCACCTCCGCTAGTCCGCACCTATTCTGGTAGTCCGCTCGGAGTGGACTAGCGGACTAGCGGACTAAAGAGCGGAAGTGCCCACCTCTGACATTTTCACTTAAGTCATTGAGGAAATTAAAGTAAACCCTTATCGGCTGTTTAGCATCCAGGTTGATGAGACAACAGATGTAAAAGGTTTTGCCCAACTTCTTTTTGTTCGTTACATCAAAGAGGACACGATTAAAGAAGAATTTTTGTTTTGTAAACCATTAGAAACAACCACGACTGGGGAGGACATTTTTGAAATAGTTAATTTTTTTAAGGACCATTCGCTAGATTGGAAATATTTATGTGGGGTTTGTACAGACGGCGCTCCTGCCATGCTTGGATGTAAATCAGGTTTTGTGTCAAAGGTTAAACAAGCTTTGCCACAAGCTACTGTAACTCATTGCATGATACGTCGACAACTGTTAACAACAAAAACTTTGCCTTTGTCCTTGAAAGCATTATTGCAGCAAGTTATTAGAGCTGTAAATTTTATAAAATCCAGACCACTAAATACTCAACTTTTTAAGATGTGTGAGGAATTAGGGTCCCAGTATGATTCGCTTTTATTTTATATTGAAGTCAGATGGCTTTCAAGAGGTAAAGTTTTAAGAAGAGTATTTGAATTGAAAAGCGAGCTTGAAATATTTTCCTTTCTCATAAAAAAAAGTGAATTTGAATCTCTTTTTACAAAAAGTGAGAATTTGCTTAAATTGGCCTATCTTGTTGATACCTTTGAACACCTCAATAATGTTAACGTATCACTGCAGGGAACTGGTTCTTCCATCATCCATTCATTTGAAAAAATAGAATCCTTAAAATGAAATTGAAGCTTTCGTGTGCGAACATCGAAAAAAAGAAATTGCATATGTTTCCAACTCTCTGTGAAACACTTGAAGAATGCACATATGAGGGCGTTGATAATTTGTATCCATTAATAAAAGAGCATTTGCAAGATTTATTTAATGAAATACAAAATTATTTCTTACCAGGAGAAAACGAAAAAGCATTGTTTGCTATTGTGACAAATACCTTTTCCCAAGATGCTACAAATGCCCCTGAAAATATTCAAGAAGAACTCATTGAAATGAGTAATAGTTTTGATGCCAAAAGTGAATTTACATCGCTTTCACTTACTAACTTTTGCATAAATAGACACATTTCTTATCCAGTATTATCAAAATTGGCACTTAAAATCTTACTCCCATTTCCACAACATATTTGTGTGAATCTGCCTTTTCTCAACTTCTAGTCATAAAGAGCAAATATCGAAATAGAGTGAACCTTGAAGACGATTTTCGTTGTGCAATCTCATCTACACAACCAAGAATTAAATCTGGCCGAAAAAAGGCAAATTCATACATCACACATTATATTAAAAATAAATATATATATATATATATATATATATATATATAATAATAAAAATATATATATATATATATATATATATATATATATATATATATATATATATATATAATATATATATATATATACCATTATGTATGTATAAGTAAAATTTTAGATTTTAATATGTAATAATAATAATATATAATATATAATATATATATATAATAATAATAATAATAATAATAATAATAATAATATATATATATATATATATATATATATGTAATAATAATAATATATATAATATGTATATATATACCGTATAATATAATATATATATATATAATATATATATATATATATATATATATAATAATATAATATATATATATATAACATCTTAATATAATAATATTTAATCAACCAACTAATAATAATAATAATATGTAATATGTATATAGTTGGCGTGCCTCTGCTCTCCAACTCTCCTCCTTTGGGTTTCCTTCTTCTCTTTGTTTACTTATGTCTATCTT
>JABUQX010016522.1:125000-138438 GCA_015478945.1 Trachelipus rathkii | reverse complement strand
TACTGTAATAGGCTTGAATAAAAAGAGACAAAAAAAAAAAAATCTTTTAAAGCAAAGTCAGTTATAACTGGAAATACTGCACGAGAAAACCCCGTTATAAGATCTCTTTACCGTTATTCAACTTCTATTTAACAAACTACGCAGCTGTGAAATCCCATGAACTTGATAGCCTCGAACATGAAATATTAACATATGATTGTTGCGCAGTAAAGAAATATATTACAAGTTATATACATTAACGCAAAAAAAAAAATAATCTAAACATATATATAGATATATATAAAAATATATATATATTATATATATATAAATATAATAACTTGAATAAATATTCAAGTTTCTTGAGAAAAAATTACGAACTATATTATATCAAAAATAAAAAAAATTATTCTAGAACATATGACAGAAACGGAGCCGTTGTGAGGCTACTTCAATTACGTCACAAAAGTACAGGATGCGCGCACCAATCACAGTTAAGAAAATTACAGCAATAAAAAGCCTATGATAAATTTCAGAAAATAAATGATAAATAATTTTATAAATTATTATAAATATATTTTTAAATACCTTTATCTTTAACAACAAGAAAAAGAAGAAACAAGAATGACACCTACTTATCCGATATTTTTACAAAATATACCGTAAATGAGTTCCCCAAAAACAAAACATCCGCATTGCGTATATGAAGGAGAAATTGCGTCGCAGCAAAAATGGTCCACTCTTGATGACCAAGATGGCTTCCAAAATTAATCCAAAAAATGATGAAGGCTTCACCTTTGAAGTAGAATAAAAACACTTGTAGAAACGGTCGCCACAAAATATAAAAAAAATCTTGAATAGATGAATTCTTTTACAAAGGTACACTTCTTCGTACCAGACCAGATTTTCTAAATAAATAATCAACAAAAGAGTAAATAAGACCAAATATCTGTCCTGTCACCGTCGAACATTCTTTCCAACCCTTTTACCTTCTAGCTGGGTTGTACTTACTAAATCTTGACTCGTGTTTGACCTAATGGTAGCATCTAATTCGCCCTTAGAAGTGCAGTAAATAATGGTCTTTTTATTTTATATTTCAGATTCAAATCTTCGAAAGGATGTTGGTAAATAAGGAATGATGTGATCATAAACGCTAGGATATGAAAGAAGTTCTTCTAATTTCTTAAATTTTTACTTTGTAAAAATAGTAATAAAATATTATCATATTCCTAATTTCTTTATCCAACAAAATCATAAAATAAATGTTCATATAATATTTTTATAACCTTTTCATCTATTTACAGTTTTAATATAAATATATTAAACATATGGTAAAGCACTGGTCAAAAATATTTCTTAAAATAGTAATCCTTTTATATTAAATAAAAATCTTCTTAAAGTACATACAAGTATTCTTCTTTAAACAAATGACAATAAATAGTATTGCAAGTAGTCAATAAATTATGAGAAATAAATCTTCAATGGATTGAATAGAGCAACGGAGTGAGAGCTTTAAAAACATAGATTATGCGCACTAAGTTTTCTAAGTGAGAGAATATTTCAATGTTTAATCAAATCGTTACCTGGTAATGGAAAATATATTCTTTTGTTCGCTTGTGAACAAATAGGCATTTAGAAATGGATCAAGGCTCATACAGGAGCAAAAATATAATAAATAATCTACTCTTCTTGTGTAGAACGACTAAACGTAAATTTCCAATAATACAGTACCTATACTATGGTACAGCCTATTCAATGGCTAGCAAGCTTTGTTGCGCAGAAATCTCAATACATAGAGAAAAATATAATAATGCCTTTTAAAAGAATTTTCTTCACAAAATTCTTTTGTAAATAAATTTAAAATAAGCACAGTCACTTTATAGAAATATAAAACACAGTTAAATGATACACAGGTAATTTAATTCTCACTTTTTATATAATAAACAGCGCACACTTGTAACACTGCTACTCATCACCGAAGTCCAAGCTCTACTCCCGACACTTTGCTTTCAATTTTCTGTGGAAGCAAATTTTCACATCGTTCACTTTGGAACTTAAATTCTCGCTCGAATTCTAAAGTCTTTTTAAATTTTATAATCTCATAAATGCTTCCACTAATGTTTTTAAATAACAAAATCGTAACCATACTTAAAAGTTATGGTAAAGAAGGTCCCCCCCCCGAAAAAATATGAAAATTTATGTAATAAATTTTCTTCCTACGTAATGATAATTACATCTATTATTTAAAAACAAAAACCTAAATCATTTGAAAACTATTATATATAATATATATATATATATAATATATATTCTTTTTGTTTGATTGAAATGATTGATTATTGATGGAAATGATTACGAATATATATTATATATATATATAATATTATATATATATATTAATAAACACATGTTATTATTATATATATAATATATATATATATATATATATATATATATTAATATATATATATATACATATATATATATATATATATATATATATAATATATATATAATATAATATATATATATTATATATTATATATATTATATATTTATATATATATATATATATATATATATATATATATATTTTTTTTTTATATATTATATATATATATGTGATCTTTAATAACCACATATTTATTGAAACGTATTTTGAAGCATTCTGAGTTAAAACTTTAAATCAGACTAGACTAGTAAGTTAAACTGTGCAAATAAAACCGTAAGCTTTGTGTAAAGATTTCTAGGTTAAATCTTCTAAAAACAGACTAGTAAGTTAAAACTTGTGCAAATAAACCTTAAGCTTTATGAAGGTTTGCGAAATTGTATTGGAAATGATGAGATTTTGATATCTACAGGCTTGATAAAACTAATGGTGACTTTGTAAATAGAGTGGTATAGTTTTGTTAATATTTGAAACTTCCTAAATAGTTCACGATTAACGTATTGAAAGTTTAAATTTTCGTGAAGCTTTTCTATGCAATTGAAGTAAGTTGACCTAAGATTCTTTAAAAAGAAATAAACATCAATCGGATTTTTAAGAATTGGTATGCTGGTTTGTATAAGTAACTTATTAAGAAAAACCATAAGTATTTTGGAGACTGGAATGCAGTATACTTCAAGAATCATTTGCAGTATTTATTGGAGTGCGATTTGAAGATATAGTTTGGTTACGAAGAGGCAAGATTTTATCACCAATTGAAATTAACTCAATTAAGAAAAATAATTAAATAAAACATTACGTAATAGTGTAAGTAAGGATTGACAACTAGAAAACAACTTATTATTTTATTGAGTTCTTCAAGTATATGAACGATAGATTTGTATCCGATATAAAGTAAATATAATTAAAGTGAAATAAAAATAAAGTTAAAAACACCTTGGTATATTAAGAACAACAAGGACAATTGTTGAGAAAGAATAAAATAAATAAATTCGTAATACCGTTTGTTGATATAGAATAAATAAATTCGTAGTCCGTTTTTATACATTAAATTTAGTATAAAATAATATGTATTGGTATATATATATATATTATATATATATATATATTAGATATATTTATAACATGCATTATATATATATTAAACATCTATAAATACCTATGTTATACATATATTAATACACATATTATATATATATATATATATATATATATATATGTTATGTATGTAATATATAATATACATATCTATAAATATTATATATATTACTTAATATATATATATATATATATATATATATATATATATATATATATATATATATATATATATAGGTATATGTGTGTGGATGCATAAGTTGCTTACCGAACGACACGTCTCATTTGCGATGTATTGCTGTACAGATGGTGAGCGGGGTGGTGGCCTTAGGTGTTGGGAAGGGCCTAGGGTGGGGAGTCCCACAAAACGTGCAGCCTAAGTGAAAAAGTGAAAATAGATATAGAAGAAGGGAAAGATGGGGAGGAGAGAGGTAATAAGGGTGGGATGTATGAACGTGAGAGGGGTAAACGAAGATTTGAAGAGGGAGGAAGTGGGGTTAATGTTTGAAGAAAAAAGGTTGGATGTGCTAGGGTTAACTGAAAAGCTGAAGGGAAAGAGGGAGATGGATTTTGGAAAATACAAGGGTATGATATCAGGGGTGAACGAGAGAGTGAGGGGGAGGGAAGGGGTGGGAATAGTTATGAGGAAAGAGGTGTGGGATAAGGTAAGGTTGTGTAACCAGGTGAGTTCAAGGATAATGTGGGTAAAAGTGAAATTCGGGGGGGAAATGTGGGTTTTTATATGCGCATATGCACCAGTGAATGGGGCGAGGGAGGAGGAGAGAGAAAGATTTTGGAATGAGTTGAATGAGTGTTGGGAAAGTTTTGGGGTAAATGATAAAATTTGTCTATTGGGAGATTTAAATGCAGGAGTGGGAAAGGAGGGGTGGGAAGAATAATAGGACCATTTGGGGTAGGGGAGAGGAATGTTAATGGAGAAAGTCTGTTAGAGTTGTGTGTTGAAAGAAGAATGATAGTGGGGAATACTTGGTTCAAAAAAAGTGAAAATCATAAGTATACATGGAAGAGTGAGATAACGGGGGGGAGGGCGGTACTGGATTATGTGTGTGTAAATGGGAAGGATAGAGGCAGATTATTAGATGTAAATGTGTTTAGAGGGGCGGGGAGGGGGATATCGGATCACTATTTGGTGGTTGCAAGGTTAAGGGTGGGAGGAGAGGTGACGATTAAGGAAAGGGGAGAAAAGAGGAGAGTGGAGGTGATAAAGGTGGAAAAATTGGAGGAGACAGTATGTAAGAGGGAGTTTAGGAGGGGTATGGAGGATAGGTGGAGAGACGTGAGAGGGACGGGAATTGGGGAGGTGGAGGGGGAGTGGATGAGATTTAAAGAGGCAGTATGTGAAGAGGCTAGAAGGGTATGTGGAGTAAAAAGGGTGGGTGCAAGCAGAAGGAAAGGGAGTGAATGGTGGAGTGAGGAGGTGAAGGAGGTGGTGAAAAGGAAAAAGGAGGCTTATGTGAAATGGTTGGGAAGTAGGAGAGAGGAAAGCTGGGAGGAATATAGAAGGGTTAGAGTGGAAGCAAAGAGGGCGGTGGAGAGGGCGAAGAGAAGAGCAAAAGATGAGCTGGTGTGAAAGGTGACGGAAAATTTGCATCGGGGAGCAAGCATGTTCTGGAAAGAAAGTAAATAAAAAAAGGAAGAAGAAGGAGGGGTTGGGGGAGAGATTAAGGGAGGAAGATTGGGAGTGGATAGGAGGAGAGGATAGGGTGAGGAAGAGGGGGGGGGTTTTTTGGGGGATTATTGAAGGAGGGGGGGGGGGGGGGGGGAAGATTTGCAAGAGGTGAGGAGGGGGAGTGAAGGGGGGAGGGAGGGGGAGGATGAAATACAAATGGAGGAAATTATTAGGGCCTTGAGTAAAGGAAAAAAAGGGAAGTCCGCAGGTCTGGATGGTGTGAGAATGGAAATGTTGCAGAAGGGAGGTATAGGGGTGGAGGAATGGCTGTATAGGTTATATAATATATGTTGGAGGAGTGGTGAGGTACGCGGATTGGCAGGGCATGGTTGTCTGGTTCCCCTTGTATAAGGGGAAGGGGGATTAGGATGGTTGGGAATTAATAGAGGTATATTCTTTAAGTGTGGTAGGGCCGTGTATGTAGAATATGATGAGAGCGTGAGAGGGTTAACGAGGGTAGAATGGGGAAGAACAAGGAAGGATTTAGGGAAGGAGAGGGTTGGACGCAAGTGTTTTACACTAAAGATGCTTGTGGAGAAAAGTATAGAGAGGAAGGGAAAGTGTATGGGTGTTTTTTTTTTAGATTTAGAGAAAGCATATGATAGAGTGAAGAGGGGTGAATTGTGGAGGGTGTTGGAGGAAAATGGAGTGGGGGGTAAATTAGGTAAAGGTATAAGGGCCTTTTATAGGAATAGAATGTGTGTGAGAGTGTTGGGAGGGGAGAGTGAGAAGTTCGGGGTGGTGAGAGGACTTAGGCAGGGGTGTGTAATGTCGCCGTGGCTATTCAATTTGTTTTTTGGAGAGTGTTTGCAGAGGAATGGTGAGGGAGGGGAGGGGGGGTGGAATTGATGAATGGGAATGATAGAAGGGAAGTGAACATGATACTGTTTGCGGATGATACTGCCCTAGTGGCGAAGAACACGGAAGGGTTGAGGTTTTTGGTGAGGGAGTTTGAGAATGTGTGGACAAAAAGGGCTTAAAATAAATCCTGGTAAGAGTAATGTTAGTGTTTGAGGAGGAGAAAAGAGGAGGGGGAGGGTTTAGAGTTCGAGTGGGGGTGTAGTGTTGGAAAGAAGTAAAGATTTTCTTTAGGTATTTAGGGATGGTTGGGTAAGGGGGGGGATGAAGGAGGAGATGGAACATAGAGTAGAGAAGGGATGAGAGCTTTGAGTGGTCTGAGAGAAGTATGGAAAGGGGGGGATTTATCACAGAAAGTTAAGATAAGTATGTTTGAAAAAATTTGTGTACCAGCGGTGTTGTATGGGTGTGAAACGTGGGGGTTGAATGCCAGGTCCAGGAAGAAGTTGGAAGTATTTGAGATGAAGGGATGAGAGCGTTTCGTGGGATGTAGAAGGGAGAGGATTAGGAATAGGGTGGTGAGGGAGAGATGTGATTGGAGGAATGGGTTGGTGGGAAGAGCGGAGAAGGGAATGCTAAGATGGTATGGGCATCTGGTGAGAATGGAGGAACAGAGAGTGGTTAGGAGAGTGTGGGAGGCGGAGGGGATAGGAAGGAGAGGAAGGGGGAGACCAAGAAGGAGGTGGATGGATGGAATAAAGGAGATGCTGGAGGAGGGAGGGATGAGGGAGGAAGAGGGTAGGGTGTTGGCGAGGGATAGAGTGGGGTGGAGGAGGTGGGTGAGGGCGAGATGAGGGGGGGTGTGAGTGGGAGAGGCTGTACGTACCACTACCCCGCTCATGCGGGAAAAAAGTGTAAGCATAATAAATAAATAAATAAATAAATATATATATATATATATATATATATATATATATAATATATATATATATATATATATATATATATATTGATATATAATATAAAATATATATTATATATATAATATATATATATATATATATATATATATATATATATATATATATATATATATATATATATATATATATTCTTATGATTGGTTTTCCTAAACTCTTTTTTTTTTTTCAGTTTTAAAAGGTTGTCAATTTTGTCTGATAATAAGACACCAGAAATGATTTTTATATAATTTGTTAGAAATTTTATGAGTAAAAAAATACCAATCATTTAACACTTCTATATAAGTTTCGCATCATAACATTGAAATATTTTTAACTCCTTTGGTAATATTTTAATTTGTTATAAATGATATCGCCGAAAGCAACTTTGATATAAATGTTTCAGTGACATTATGTATTACCTTCAAGAAGCTTTGTTATTATTTGTTTAAATTTAATTTTTTTTATCAGATCTGGATGATAATTGCTAGGTGTTGCGTATCAAATAACTTGCAATATATTTATCTAATATATATATATATATATATATATATATATATATATATATATATATAAGAATTATATATATATATATATATATATATATTATAATATATATATATATTATGATTATATATATATATATATATAATATATATTTATATTATATCTATATATATATATTATATCATATATTTTATATATATATATATATATATATATATATATATATATATATATATATATATATATATATATATATATATATATATAATATTATATATATATATATGTATATATATTATATATATATATATAATATATATATATATATTATATATATATATTATATATATTATTATATATATATATATTATATATATATATTATATATATAATATATATAGGGACAAAGAAGACTTGGAAAAATTTTACCAATTCTTTTGTCTTCTTTTTGTTTCGGAGTTCACCTCAGGACATTGGTTCTCAAGATGGAAACTTTGTCAATATTCAAACTACTGAACTTACTGTGTCCTTGTGAAGTAATTAATCCCGCGAAATACGTTTCTGTGAATATATTGATGAGCTTGTATTTTAAAGGCGATTGAATATTATTGAAATCATATGCCAATGTTTATCCAGAAGTATTATTCTGACCAACATTATTGTTGCATAAGCAATATATATATATATATTATATATAATATATATATATTATATATATATATATTATATAATATTTATAATATAAAAATTTATATTTATATTATATTTATATATATATATATATATATATATATATATATATATTATATATATATATATATATATATAACTATTTATTTATTTAAGGGGAGCCCCCACTTTCTCTTAGCAAAATCAAATTTCTTCTTTTTTTTATTATCTAAATTAGTAAAAAAATTCCTCCTGAACATCATGGTGTAATTATTTTTTAAAAATTCTAAATAGTTTTTTAGATACAGAAATTTATTTAGAGAGGTGTCGAACTAAAAAATTTCAATTCCAGTCAAAATTGCAATTCCAGGTTCAGGCTCAAAAAATGTTTTATTTATATTAAAGAAAATCTAATTTTTTTTTCATATTCTCACCTCTAGCTATTCTTTGGATTTCTCAGTCAAATAAATGGGCTGGAGCAGGAGCCGAGCGGAGGCCGGAGCCGGAGCCGGAGCCGGAGCTGTATTTTTTTTCATGAAATATTTTTTTTTATATGAAAATTTAATTGGCAAAGATGGGCTGACAATTTTTCAAATAGTTAGAATCTTAGTCGGATGCCGGATCCGGATCCGGATCCGAAATCAGAGCCGGAGTTGGATCGGAAGCGGAGCCGGAGTATGATTTTTTTTTTCGAAGAATATTTTTTAGAAGATCTGCTGAACAATTTCAAATAGTGCAGAAACCTTATTTGGATCCGGAGCTGAAGCCGAAGTTGGAACTGGAGCGAAGTCGGAGCGGAGCCGGAGCCGGAGCCGAGGGAGCCGGAGCCGGAGCCCGAGCCGGATCCTGGGTTAATGATTTTTTTTCTAAAATATATTTTTAGCGGGAAAAATTTAAAATGCAGAAGAGTACTGAACATTTTAAATAGTCAGAAACTTAGTCAGATCCGGAGCGAAGGTGAAGTCGGAGCCGGAGCCGTCCTGGGTATGAAATTTTTTCAAAAATATTTTTTAGGTGAAAATTTAATGCAGAAGACGTTATTGAATAATTTTCAAATAGTTGTGCAGCAATCCTTAGTCGGATCTCGGATCGGAGTCGGAGCCGGAGTCGAAGTGGGAGCCGAAGTCAGAGCCGGTGCCGTAGTTTGATTTTTTTTTCGAAAAAATAATAAAATTTTTTTTAGGTGAAAATTTATTGCCAGAAGAAGTGCTGAACAATTTTCAATTAGTGCAGAAACCTTAGTTGGATTGGATCCGGATCGGAGAGGGAGCGCGGATTCGAGGCGATTCTGGTATTCTAATTTTTTTTAATAAAAATTTTTTTTAGATGAAAAATTTGTTGCCAGAAGAGGTGTGCTGAACAGGTTTCAAATAGTGCAGAATGCTTAGTGGAGTCGGATCCGGAGTCGGAGCGGAGCCAGAGTGAGAGCGATTCAATAGTATAAATTTTTTTCAGAAAATATTTTTTTAGGTTAAAAATTTATTGCCAAAAGTCGTGCTAAACAATTTTCAAATAGTGCAGAACTTAGTCAGATCCGTAGCGAAGGTGACGTCGAGCCCGAGCCGGAGCGGAGCGCAACCGGAGCGGACTGGTATGATTTTTTTAAAAAAAAAATATTTGTTTTTAGGTGAAAATTTAATGCAAGAAGACGCACTGAGCAATTTTCAAATGTGCAGAAAACCGTTCAAGGTTCGGATCCGGATCCTGGATCCGGAATTCGAGACGGATCCTGGGTATAAATTTTTCAAAGAATACATTTTCTTAGAGGAAAAAAGTTATTGCAGACTAGAATTGGCTGAACAATTTCATAGTACAGAATCCTTTAATCCGATCGCATTTGGAGCGGAGCCAGATACAAAGTCGAGATGAGTGGAGCCAGAGATGATTTTTTCGAAAAACTATTTTTTTAGGTGAAAATTTTCTTGATAGAAGACTTGGCTGACTAATTTTCAAATAGTTCAGAAACCGTAGTGGATCTGGGCCGAGCCGAGCCAGAGCCGCGAGCCGGATCCTGGGTATGAAGAATTTTGTTTTTTTTTTAATATTTTAGTTAACTTTATTTAGAAGATCTACTGAACAATTTTCAAATAGTTCAGAAACTTAGTCAGATCCGGAGCGAAAGTGAAGTCGGAGGCTGGAGTTAGGAGCGGAGCTGGGTCATAAAGCGGAGCTGGGTATGAAATTTTTTTCAAAAAAATATTTTTTTAGGTGAAAAATTTTAATGCTAGAAAACGTACTGAACAAATTTTCAATAGTGAGAAACTTAGTTTTGGGATCGGTATCGGATCCAGATTGCGGAGCTATCCTTGGTATAATTTTTTCAACGAGATAATTTTCTTAGATGAATAATTTATTCAAGAAGAATTGCTGAACAATTTTCAAATAAGTGCAGAATCCTTAATCGGATCCAGATTCGGAGTCGGAAACGGAGTCGAAGTCGGAGCAGGAGTATGATTTTTTTCGAAAAATATTTTTTTTTTGTGAAAATTTTATTGATAGAAGAGTGCTGAACAATTTTCAAATAGTGCAGGACAGAACTTAGTCAGATCCGAAGCGAAGCCGACTCTGAGCGATGTCGGAGCGGAGCCGGACGGATCCTGGGTATTAATTTTTCAAAACTATCTTTTTAGGCGAAAAAATGTATTGGCAGAGACGTGTTGTTGAACAATTTTCAATAGTACAGGAAACCTATGTCGATCCGGAAGCCGGATCTTGCTTATAAATATATTTCAAGAAATATTTTTTAGTTGAAATGTATTGCCAGAAGACTTGCTGACTAATTTTCAAATAGTTCATAAACCGCTTAGTCGGATCCGGATCCGGAGTCGGAACCGGATCCGGAGTTAGAGCCGGATCTGTTTATAAATTTTTCCAAAAGAAATATTTTTTTAGATGAAAATTTATTGCCTGGAAGACGTGCTGAACAATGTTCAAATCAGTGAAATCTTAGTTGGATCCGGATCCGGAGTCGGAACGGAGTCGGAGCTGGAATCGGAGCCGCTAAATATTTTTTTGTGAAAATTTATGCAGAAGACGTGCTAAACAATTTTGAATAGTGAAAGAAACCTTATCGGATCCAGCGCCGGATCTGGAGCCGCAGCCGGAGTATGAAACTGAACCGGATTCTGGGCAATAAATTTTTTTTCAAAAAATATTTTTGTATGAAAAATTTATTTGCCAGAAGTAAACTCATGCACAAATTCCTCAAAACAGTGCAGAAAACTATTAAACAGTCGGAGTTGGAGCGGAGCTCGGGAAAAAAATAATTATTATTTTTCTTTTGGGTTGTAAAAAAAATATATCAAAGGCTGCATTGAATTCATTAAAAAAGAATATATATAATATATATATAATATAATATATAATATATATCTATATATATATATATTATGTATATATATATTATATATATATATATAATAGGTATATATATTATATATATATATATATATATAATTGGATTGGGTTATGAAAGAATCAGAGGTGGGGTGAGGTAGCAAGGAATGGTTAGAATGATGGAGAATGAAGAGAGTGGAGGGTGCCCTACTTATTATATGCGGATGATTTAGCTTAGTGTGGCGAATCTGAAAAAGCTTTGAGGGGATTAGTAGAGAGAGATTTGGCAGGTGTGTAAAAAGGAAGGGTTTGAAAGTCAAACGTAGAATAGAGTAAGGTTTGGTTTTGAGTGAGGATAGTTTTCTGTGTAAAGTTATGTTAGATGTGAGCAGCTGGAACAAATGTTTGAGTTCAAATATTTTAGGAAATATGGTGGATGAAAAGGGAAACGGATGATGCAGAATGTAGTTAAAGTTGTGAATGGAGGAAGATGGCTGGTGCAAATTTAAATCCTTAGTGGATGCAAAGGGAATAGTCTTGAGTGTGCTAGGTCTTTACATGACGGTATGCTATTACCTGTGCTAATGTATAGTAGTGAGACTATGGTCTGGAATAAGAGGTACAGATATAAAGTATAGATGTAGAACTTCTGCTAGGGCTACACGGCATTTTGATGGGTTGCTCCTGGGTTACAGGGAGCAACACCAAAGTCAAGCAGCCGACATGGGCACAAGATGTTTGTTGCGATAAATTTGCAATAATAAGAAGATAAAAAATTTCACTCGCGCCAGGGACTCGAACATCGACAACAGCGTCGCCGTTAGAAAATGACAGGAAGCTCTACCACTAGTCCGATCTGCCACTCAGAAAAGAAGGTATCTCGACAGTTTTAAGTCTCCTGCTTCGTATCACTGCTTTTGAAAACGGTACTTATTAAATCCAGAAGGGTGCTTTTAATCTACTGGGGCTACACAGCATTTTGCTAGTCTCCCGCGTTACAGGAGCAACCAACCAGTCAGGCCAACGCCAACATGGGAACATCATTCTTGTTGCGATAAATTCTGCAATAATAAGAACGAGCAATTTCTCTCGGCCGACTCGAACGTCACAACAGCGTCACCGTAGACAAGTACAGGAAGTTCCACAATAGTCGATCCGACACACAAAAATAAGGTATCTCTTTGCAGTTTTCAAGTTTCCTGCTTCATAATCATGCTTTGAAACTGATATCTAATCAAATCCATAGAAGGTGGTTGGAACCTGCTGGGGCTACACGGAATTCTTCTGGGGTGCTCCTGGGTTTAAAGAAAGCTACCGACCAAAAGTCAAGGAACGCCGAAATGGGCACAACATTCTTGTTGCGACAAATTTGCAATAATAAGAAGAAGAAAAATTTCACTCGAGCCAGGATTCTAACCATCGCAACAGCGTTGGCGTTAGACAATGTAGAGGAGTCTCTACAACTAGTCCGATCCGCCTCCCAAGAAAAAAGAACATCTGCGCAAGTTTTCAAATTCTGCTTCGATATCACTGCTTTGAACTCGATTTATATTTATTCAAATCCATAGAAGGGTGGTGGAACCTATTGCTAGGCTAACGGCATTCTGCTAGTTTTTGCTCCCAGTGTTAGGGGAGCAACCACAAATGCAGGCCACGCTATATGGGCAGCAACATGCTTGTTACGGACAAATTTGCATTAACAGACGTAAGAAAAATTTCCCTCGGCGATTCGAACCAATCGACAACAGCGTCGCTGTTTGACATGTTACAAGAGGTTAAACACTAGTACGATCCGACACCCAGAAAAAAAGGTATTTTCGTTAACAGTTTTTAAGATTTTTGATTGATTTCACTAGCTTGAAACTCGATAACTTATTAAAATCCCAGAAGGAGTTGGAACCTTTCTGGGGGCTACACGGATCTTCCGGGTGCTCATGGGTAACAGGACCTAACCAA
>JABUQX010016522.1:65000-100000 GCA_015478945.1 Trachelipus rathkii | reverse complement strand
GACTTCTGCAAGATTTCGGAAAACTTTTACAATTATCACACCACCAAATCAGTGGGTTTTTATCTGATTCCAAAAATTTTCGCTTTTGATATTCTTCGCATCAATGATAGAGTGTCTTTTGACACCTCTGAACAAGACTCTTCATCGCTTGCTAGAAGCCAAAGAACGTTCATGGATTCAGCAATGATATCGCAACAGATTGGTTAATTGCTTGTCTGTTTGTGTGATCTTTTGCTGTTTTTTAGTTGGTTATATTTTTGCTTTTAGCAGCAATTCATCACATAGGCATCATAAATTAATTTTAACCCTCTGTAAAACACGTGTTTCAAGATATTTAATTTTTAATCTAGGATTTAGAAAAGTTGGTATTGCTCATGCGTCATCGTTTTGCAGAATTTGAAATTATTTATCTATTTCAAATGCGTGTTTCTGTCTTCTTTGAAGTCCCTACTTTTAAGTACTATACATATATATTATATATATATATATGTGTAGTTATATGCATATACCTTCCTAAATTGTATTGTACAAGAACTTATATATATAAAATAATTATTATAATATATATATATATATATACTAATATATATATATATTATATATATAGTATATATAAAGTAGTGCACACACACGTTTCTCGTAATTCGTAGTTGAATACTATCCGCTATCCTCAAAAATATTAATGCGAATATTCACTACACCTCTACTACGTAGACATTTTTTCTAATTTATCATAGTCAACTATTTTAGAAGTTTTAAAAAAATTATATTATTATTTTGTAGGTTGATTTCCATCAAGTGTAGTAGTAGTAGTAGTAGTAGTAGTAGTAGTAGTAGTAGTAGTAGTAGTAGTAGTAGTAGTAGTAGTAGTAGTAGTAGTAGTAGTAGTAGTCTTGTAATCAAATTATCTATTATATATAATGGGTGGTGGCAATTAAATTGCTTTTGTTTGATTCTTCTAACATCTTCATCAATTTATTACTATTATTATTATTATTATTATTATTATTATTATTATTATTATTATATTATTATTATTATTATATTATTATTTATATATTATTATATTATTATATATTATTATTATTATATATTAAATTTATTATTA
This sequence comes from Trachelipus rathkii, assembly GCA_015478945.1. Classification (NCBI taxonomy): domain Eukaryota; kingdom Metazoa; phylum Arthropoda; class Malacostraca; order Isopoda; family Trachelipodidae; genus Trachelipus; species Trachelipus rathkii. The sequence continues at coordinate 98,892 of JABUQX010016522.1, read as the reverse complement.
TTATTATTATTATTATTATTATTATTATTATTATTATTACGTTATTATATTATTATTATTATTATTATTATTATTATTATTATTATTATTATTATTATTATTATTATTATTATTATTATTATTATTATTATTATTATTATTATTATTATATTATTATTATTATATTATTATTATTATTATTGATTGATTATTATTATTATTGATTATTATTATTATTATTATTATTATTATTATTATTTATTATTATTATTATTATATTATTTATTATTATTTATTATTATTATTATTATTATTATGTATTATTATTAGTATTATTGATTATTATTATTCATTATTATTAGTTATATTATTATTATTATATTTATTATTATTATTATTTTATTCATTTATTAGTTATTATTATTATTATTAGTATTATTATATTAGAGATTAGCGGATGTGATTTTTCACTATCCATGGATGCGATGCGACATAGTTAAGTTTTAGAGTCTTAGCCACAGTTTCTTCGTATATATATATATATATATATATATATATATATAATATAAATATATATTATTATAATTATATATCATATATATATATATTATATATATATATATATATTATATATATATTACAATACCTCTGTGTTTCCAGAGTGCGGGACGTGGACCCAACTCTTTTGACCCGACCGGCCTTTCCCCAGCCTCCACCTATTTGGAAATGGTTATATATTGTATTCTTGAATTAATAATTCTCCAAATTATGCTTTCCAAAACACATAAAGCTTTCTGAGCCATTTCAGGTCCAGAGTTGTTTGCTTCTCTTTTCGTCGTAATGAACCGTGCACCACTAAAAAAACGCTTCACCAGCGCGCTCTGTTGAAGGACATGTAAGAAATTTCGCTGATGGCGACTTCTGCAAGATGAGGAAAACTTTTACAATTATCACGCCAACAAACCAGTGGATCTTTGTCTGATTCCAAGCGTTTTCGCTTTTGATATTCTTCGATCAATGATGGAAGAGTGTCTTTTGACACCTCTGGACAAGACTCTTCATCGCTGCTAGAAGCCAAAAGAACGTTCATAGATTCAGGAATAGCATTCGCTAACAGATGGTAATTGCGTGTCTGTTTCTGTGTCTTTTGCTTTTTATTGGCTGGTGATATTTCTGCCTTTGGCAGCATTTCATCACATAGGCACCCTAAATTAATTTTAACCCTCTGTGAAACACTTTGTTCAAGAAATTTGGTTTTCTATATAGGATCCAGAAAAGGTGCTATTTCATATGCGTCATCGTTTTGCAGAGTTTGAAATCAATTATCTCTCTCCATCACGAGTGTTTGTGTCATTTTTGAAAGTCCCTTACTTTTAATAGTAGTATTTAGCACAGCTTTCATCGCTGCAACTAGAGGAATCACGTCTGACAAACAAGAATAATCTGAGCTAATAGTCTTAGTTACCTCTTCAAACTGCTTAAGAAGAGTAATATAAATACCTAAAATCGCATTATCATCACCTGTGAGTTACACCTTTGTGTTATTTGAAGCATAAAGGCAGACGGCTTCATTTATTTCTCTAATATTTTCAAGCGCGTATAAACTACTATTCCAACGAGTCTGAACTCCTGCGTTTCAGAAAATTGGGGAATATTTAGCCTGGACTGCATTTTTTTAAGATCATTTTGAGCTGCAACTTAGTGATTGAAGTGCTCAGCAATTAACCTACACTTGGCTATTAACTCTGATACGCACCTCTGAGAAAAAATGGCATTCTTAACTATTGACATTCTTAACTACTAACTGTATCTCATGCGCAAAGCAGTTAACATTTTTCACTTCCGCCAAATTAAGTGCTCTTTTTATGTTAGTAGCTGCATCTCTCACTACAAAGTGCGCTTGATTTAATTAAATGTTCTTTTCCAAGATAATCCGCTGTATTGAGTTCTAAAAGAGGGTGTGCACCTGGTACAAAGTACTGCCTTTGAAAATTTTCATTAATTGAATGACAAGTGAGTGATAAAAGAGAGACTCCAGAGGTGGTGTCAGACCACTCATCAATTGTAAATGATATTTTACATGTCTCAGCTAGGGAAGATACAATTGATGATATTTTATCTTCTACCGATGAATAGATTTCTTCACAAATCAAGTCTCTATAAAAGTTTGTTTTAAAACATACTGTGGCGAAGCTTTTTTTATCAATCTTTGAAAGCCAGTATCCTCTACATGACTAAAGGGCAAATGTCTAAAACAATCATTTCAGCAATACTATAATCCAGTGACTGTTTTTTTATCAAATTTATCCCACTTTTTTAACTTGTCGAAACTGCTCATGATAGTTTCCTGCCTAGTTTTTCTCTCAACAATTACTGCTGAAGATGATGCTGCTTCTAGTTGTGGCTCAGTTTGAGAGCATTTAACTTTTTCTCTTTCCTCGGCCTCTACGGGAGAGTTTAATCTGACAGATTTTACATTGCGCTTGTTCCTTAGAAACATCCTCGAAAAATTCCCACACTTCACTTTTTTTAGGAGCCATAATGAATTTTATATTTCTATTATTTAAATAACACCACACTATAAATGAATGTACGTATTTATTTAAAGAAACTATCGTAATGCAAATGAAGGAATAAAAGCAAAAAGAGCCGAGTAGGCCTAGCGATATATATGAAAATGTGATTGCAATAGAAGTTAATGAACCTTGACAACTTTACCTTTAGTTTATCTCCTATCCATCTATCTATCTATCTATCTATCTATCTATCTATCTATCTATCTATCTATCTATCTATCTATCTTATCATCTATCTATCATCTATCTATCTATCTCAATATGTCTATCATCTATCTATCTGTCTATCCATCTATCCATCTATCTATATACTATCTATCTAACTCTATCTATCTATCTATCTATCATTCTATCTATCTATCCTATCTATCTATCTATCTATCTATCTATCTATCTATCTATCTATCTATCTATCCATCTATCTATCTATCTATCTATCTATCTATCTATCTATCTATCTATCTATCTATCTATCTATCTATCTATCTATCTATCTATCTATCTATCTATCTATCTATATATATATATATATATATATATATATATATATATATATATATATATATATATATATATATATATATATATATATATATATATATATATATATATATATATATATATAAGGGAGAGGTCTCCTCCAGAGATCCTCCAGGGACGTTATGTTTCACGTTGTTCTTAGTTGAGAATTTTTTATTCAGGAGAGAAAGAAGAGGGATGTAACCTCCGAAACCTGGTTATAGTTTTGACAGATGCAAGGTGGCTGTTTGGTTGAGGTTGAATCTGTATTTTAAGTAATGTAATTTAGGGTGATGACCGCATCTTAGCTTTGCCAAGGATGACTGACTAGTTCTTGATAGTAAGTTGAATTCTGGTGCTATTTCTGGTGGGTATTTGCTTAAAATGTTGTTTGGTGGTCTGCGTCTTAAGGGGTTTTCTACTAGTTTCGTGTGGATTTGTTTTGATATATGTTGTGTTGTTTGGTGGTGGTGGAATGTTGTTCAGGATTTGTTTGTAATAAAGGGCTGGTGAAGAAGGAGGCTGTTTTAGTCTGTGGTGGGTAAAGTTAGAGAGTGTAATGTGGCATATGTGTTGGGATGTTTGGATTTTGGAAAAGAATTGTGTGCCTATCATGTCTAGGTGTGTCTATTGGTAGAATTTTGGTTTCTTCGGGATGGTTGTTGTTGTGATGTTTCATATATCGCGTGCGCAGGAGTTGTAGACTTCGAAGAATGTGAAAAGGATGAAATTGATTTAGGAGAAGACGCGATTGTCTTAGGAAGCTGCAATCCTAAGGAAAGCGTCGAGGATATTAAAATAGGGCATGAGATAGAAGAAGATAAGAGATTAGAAATAAAAGAAATACTAAACGAGTTCAAAAGGGTATTTACGGATCTGCCAGTAAATATGGATATAGTGCAGCACGAGATTAATTTGACGTCCAAAGTCCCTATAAAGAGTAAGGCGTACTCCATACCATATGCTCTGAGAGAAACACTTAAAAGAGAGGTCAGCGAAATGCTAAGTATGGGAGTGATTAGGGAGTCTGATTCTCCTTATGCATCCCTGATAGTGATGGTGAAGAAGAAAGATGGATCCAACTGGGTCTGAGCAGACTACCGGAAGTTGAACCAGGTCACGTTATTCGACCCTGAACCAATGGCCGTGACTGAAGAGATTTTCGCCAGGTTCGCGAAGGATAAATACTTCTCAAAAATCGATCTCAGTAAAGGCTATTGGCAAATCCCGGTGAGGAACGAAGATATACCCAAGACAGCCTTTGTAACGCCAGACGGGCACTACGAATTTCTCAGGATGCCGTTTGGACTAGTAAATGCAGGCGCGACTTTGGTTAGGGCTGTGAGGAAGATACTTAGAGGTATGAGGAGTACAGATAGTTACCTGGACGACATAATTGTACATACGGAAACTTGGGACGACCATATAATGGAAATTAGGGAATTGTTGAGTAGGTTGGCAGATGTTGGCGCAACTCTCAGACCGTCAAAATGCGAGATAGCCGTCAGAGATCTAGAGTTTTTAGGCCATAAATTAAGGGATCGTCGGTCTACAAGATGACAATGTGAAGAAGATCAGGGACGCGGAGAGGCCACATACCAAGAAAGGGGTCAGATCATTCCTAGGACTGACAGGGTTCTACAGGAATTTTATACCCAACTACTCAACGATAGCTGCACCGTTAACCGACCTAACGAAGAACAAGCAACCGAACAAAGTAGTATGGGGAATAGCTCAGGAGAAGGCGTTCGAGGCCCTGAAAAGTATGTTAGTCTGTAAGCCCATACTACGACTTCCCAATCTCACCAAGCCATTTGTACTCCAAACTGATGCGAGCGATATGGCTATAGGAGCAGTATTGCTGCAGGAGTTCGATGACGGACTGTTTCCTATAGCATATGCGAGTAAGAAATTATCTACGAGGGAGAAAGTTTATTCTACGTTGGAAAAAGAAGGGCTAGGTATAATATTTGGAGTGCGAAAGTTTGATAATTATTTATTTGGGAAGGAGTTCGTTCTGCAGACGGATCATCAGCCGCTGATCTATATGCAGAAGACTAAGTACATAAACGCAAAAGTAATGAGGTGGGCATTGTTTCTGCAAAAATACAAGTTTAGGCTGGAATCAATTAAGGGTATGAAAAATACCGCCGCAGATTACCTAACGAGAATCGGGACATGAAAGATTATTGTTTTAGTCAAAAAGAAGAGCCCCGTTTTCTTTCTTAATGGGGGCGTGTGTTATGATATTAGGACTATGGAAAATGAGATTCTGAGCTTCACGGAACACTACGGATAGATTTATTTATTTATTTGGAAGAAATATTTATTTGGAAAAAGAAATAAATTTAAATATTTTAGATATAATTTTTATTTGGAAAAAATCTTAGGAAGAATTTTAATTTTGAAAAATAAAATTGTTCCGTGGGAAGAAAGACTCACAAGGTAACATCACACCTGACATCCTGGATACGGTGAAAAACCATAAATAGAAGGTAATTTACTATTACCTGGTTCGGTCTTTGGTTCTATTTTTGGAATACGATTATCGTGAGGATTCTATCAGTTATTGAGTATTTCATCGTTGAAGACTTATCTCTTGTATTGTGATATATTATTATTGAAAGTCCTGATTCAATAAAGCTCTACTACGATAGTGAGGCATAAGAAGAATACAGGTTAGATAATTATCGATTTGTTTTGAAGACAATTGAAGAATATTGTTCTTGAAAAGAGAATTAGAAAGTCTTGTGATTACTCAAAGGGAAATACTATAGAAAGGATTGAATAGTAACCAGAGAGAGACCTATTGGAAACTGTCTGAAGGAAAGTTGTATTTATATTGTATACATAAATATATTGATTAATTGTTATATGACATTGAGAACGACTTTCGGCTGGATTCAGAAACTAATATTTATTGAAAAGGATTTACTTTCTAAAAGTGAAGGGCTGCTGATAGTCTGTGAAGTCAATCTTGAGACTTAGAAGCATTTTGCAATTCAAAAGACTATGTGATTGATCACCGAACTTTATGTCTGAAGTGAAAGACTACATTGTGAAATCTTACCCTAGACAATTTGACCAATTTTATTTTGTGTTTTTGAATAAACGAATACCGGGAATTGTCACGTTATTTATTGAAAAAATTCCCATCTTGTGATATATATATATATATATATATATATATATATATATATATATATATATATATATATATATATATATATATATATATATATATATATATATATATATATATATATATATATATATATATATATATATATATATATATATATATATATATATATATAGGGATATTTTCATTATATACTTTTCATTTATTCGTCATCGTCATCGTCTTCGTCTCAAAATTTGCTAAAATCGTCATCGTCATCCATTCTTAATCGTCCCATCACTAATATATCTATATATATATATATATATATATATATATATATATATATATATATATATATATATATATATATATATATATATATATATATATATATATTTTTATTTATTTTTATGCTAAATACGGACAATAGAAAACATATTTAAGGAAAAACAGAGTGTACTTGCAAATATCATATATATATATATATATATATATATATATATATATAAATATATATATAACAACATAATAACAACAATATATATATAATCTATATATATATATATATATATATATATATATATATATATATATATATATATATATATATATATGTATATATACGGTATATATATATATATATATATATATATATATATATATATATATATATATATATATATTATTTATTAGTTTTACTCTAGGTTAGCCAAATTATACATTAGAGAGTTATATTTTAATTACACTTTTAAAACATTTAAAACAAGCTCTTATAAAACACAAGCTTTTGCTTCTACTTTGTGGAGCCTCTTCAGGTGAACGAATCGATGTTTTGATTTTTTTTTCTTCCATGCAAATGCCATTCTGTCTGTTGGCTATTCAAAAGGTTTTTGTAAAAGGGGGAGCTGTACATAATAGCGTTTTGTAGACTATCTATTGTGTAGTCCCCAGCGACTTGGTTGTAGGGTTAAGGATATTATATATGCAAAAGCTTTCGGCTATTTTTTTTTACTTTTACTTATGTGTTTTATGATGCTGCTGTTGCTGTTAATGTTTATGTGATGGTTTTCTGTTTGACGGTGTTGGGTGAGAGCTGAGTTTTGGTTGTCTGTTTGTAAGTCATATTTGTGTTGAAAAATTCTTCTATTATTGTCCGGGGTTTCTCCTATGTAATTGGTGTTACAGTTTGTAAATGCATAGATAGTTTATTTTTGTAGCTTACTGGGGTTTCAGAACTTTTTTAAAATTAGGTTATTGGAAGGAATTACGGTTATATTTTTTGGTATATATATTATTGAATGTGATGCATGTTTGTATGAGGTATAGGTAAGAAGGTCTTATTTTCTGTTTTTTCTTTGTGTTATGTCATAAAACCTTGTCTTGGCTTTTTTATATGCTTTGTTATTATGTTATTGGAATATTTTAGTTTTTTGAAGGTTACTTTTAATAAATCGGTTTCTTGTTTTAAATGATTGGAGGAACAGATTTTAAAAGCGCAGAGGTACAAGGAGGAAAATGTCGCGAGTTTGGTGTTTGTTGTGTGGGCGGAGTACCAGTGTATGTAGTTTGGTGTGGCTGTGGATTTTCTATATACTGTATAGGATGGTTTGGTGTTATGGTCCCCACATGATTAGTGTCTAAAAAAGTAAAGAGTTTGTGTTATGCGGGGGGTTTCTATTGTGAATTGTACACTTTGGTGAATGTTGTTTATATGGTTGAGGATGACTTCCGGGTCTAATGTCTTTGGGATGGCAACAAACACTTCATCCACATAACGCAACCATGTGCAATCTTTGAGGTGGTGATGGGGGAGAATGTAATAGCGTTCAATGAGTTCAATGTGTGTGTTGCTGAGCATGGGGGATAGGGGTGATCTCATGCTCAGTCCCTATTTTTGTTTGTAGAAAGATTGGTCATGCTGGAAGAAATTGTGTTCTAATGTGAGAAGGATGAGTTGTTTTATTGTGGAGAAAGGATATTGTAAATTAATGTTTTTTCTCGTTTAAATACCTGGATAGCAGATCTAGTGCTTGTGTGACTGGGGCAGATGTAAAGAGGGAAGTGTTAAGTTTTTGTGTTAAAGGATGATGTTTTATGTATGAAATCTTCTGTATTATTTTATGTGTGATTTGGATATGTTTCCTAGTAAGGGTTTTAATTGTAGGGCTAGCCATTGTGCTAGTTTGAAAGTGTAGGAATTTGTATTTGCGATGATGAGTCGTAATGGTGTGCTGGGTTTATGGATTCTTGGTATTTCGTAAAATTGTGGTATTTGTGTCATATATGCTTGGAGATTTTTGTACAAGTTTGGATGTTTTTTAAGAATTGTTTTAATTGCCTTATTAAAAGCATTTTGTGATTTGTGATAATAACCAAAGCATATAAAAAAGCCAATACAAGGTTTTATGACATAATACAAAGAAAAAACACAGAAAATAAGACCTTCTTACCTATACCTCATACAAACATACATCACATTCAATAATATATACCAAAAAATATAACCGTAATCCCTACCAATAACCTAATTTTAAAAGAAAGTTTTGAAACCCACGAAAGCTACAAAAATAAACTCTCCATGCATTTGCAAAATCCCCTGTACAAACTTACCCCCATTACAATGGAGAAACCACGGACTATAATATAAGAATTTATCAACACAAATATTTCTTACAAACAGACAACCAAAACTCAGCTCTCACCCAACACCCTCAAACAGAAAACCACCACATAAACAATAATAGCAGCAGCATCATAAAACACATAAGTAACAGTAACAAAAGAAAATAGCGGAAAGCTTTGGCATATATAATATCCCTAACTACATCCAAGGTCTAGATAAATGTTACAGGAGACTACCTTGGAATTTTACTTTTTTTCCGGTTTATCGAGATCGAACATTTGCCTCTTGCATCTAGTTGGTTTAACCAGTGTTGGGCAGAGATGATTGAAATCATAATAAAAGTACTATAAGAGATAAGTAGAATATGAGAGAGAAGTACAGAGTTTAGTAGTGAGTCTCAAATTAGATGAGATGAGAGAGAGAGAGATAGAAAGAAGAGAAGAGAGAGTGAGAAGAGAGATGAGGTAGTACGTAGATAGAATAAATATGTCTACCAGAACTTAATTTACACTGGAGAATTAAACATACTACAATATATATATATATATCTTTATATTCTAAGAAAGATAAAATAAGAAGAAGAAAGTCCGTCATTTTCTCCATTATTATTATAATTATATTATTAATCAAATACCATAGCTCGACTATATGATAGCGTTATTATATTATACTTGTAATATAAGAAAAGCTAGAATAATAAGTTAATATTTAATGTAATTAAATAATAAGTGTATGTTATTGAAAATTTAATATTATTAAGTAGTTAATTGAAGTAGAGAGAAATAAACTCTCATCAATATAGGAGAGGTGAAGCTATAATGGAATGTTAGCTATTATGTATTTTATTGGTGAGCACCGTGCACTATATTGAACTTATGTATTTATTTGATTTATTATCTTCATCAATACTTTGCTGATTTATTTACCTATTTCATTTAAGTTTTATAATATTTAAGTGCGTCCTTTATCCATATAATGATTATGATTTATGAAAAATTATAGGCTTCATATCAATAACCAAGGTCCACTCTTATCATACATTTCTTTACTGTATATTGTTCTCTTAGTAGAGTCTATAAAAACTATATATATTTATGGATTTAATATTATTCTTGGTTATTTGAAGTTTTAGTAATTAAGTTTAAAGAATATATAGTATGTAGATATATTATATATGGTATATTTTATTATATGTGAGTTTTCTAGTACAGTTCATATTTTATGAAGTGGAGACTTATAAGTAGTCTGACTATTATACGGTTATGGAGTGTTGTGGTGTGTGTTGGTCGTAGAGCTGTAGTCGTGGGTCGATGGAGTGTTGGTAGTTGCCGGCCAACGTTAAGGGTCGCGCATAAGATCACAATGGAATTATATGGTCATTAGTTGAGTTGGCGGGCAGATGATAGGGCTGACTTATAGAATTGGAGGAGTGGTAGATATGCACACCCAAGGTCAACCCAATAACTAGATGTATTGCCACAGTGATATAAATGATAGCGAGAGGTTATAGGTATGAGATTATTATTATTCAAGCGTGGTGTGTGTGTGTTGTGTATATGTGTGTTTATGTGGGCTACGCGTCTCTTAATTACAACGTTCGCTTTTGGCCATCTCTCTGTGTTTTTACGTTGAAAATGAGAGCTACTATTTAATCTGGCCTGGGTCTGTTCTGTTTCTCTGTTAGTTCTAGAGGGTTAGGCTCTTATTTTGTGGATATTTTTCCTCGTGATCAAAAAGACAGCCTGTTTTTGTACTTCTTACTTTTAAGGAAAGTGACATAGAAGGTAGCTTTTATGTTTTGATAATTAAAGCTTTGTGCGTTTATTAATTGGGTGTGTAACTCACTCACGATTATTGTTGACATGATATGCTATTCGTTGAGTATATTAGTATGAGTTATAGTGTTCTCTCGTTTATATTATGAGTCAGAACATTATGTCCAGAGTGAAATTTAAATTTATTCAAACAATTAAATATTAATGGATATGGCAGTGAATATACTAAGAGTATAACGTATCTGATTGTTTCTATGTTCTTAACAAATTCTGTAATATATCTGCAAGAAAAAAATACAATAAAATGAACAGTAAGAAAAATCATGTATATGTAGGATTGACACAGAATTATATACATATATATAATGTATTAATATTAGTTTGTAATGTATATGTACAAAGGAGAATCTCAATAATATATTTTGCGACTAGGTGAAGGATCAAAATAAGTTAACACAGTTTCATCTTTCCTATCTTCTTCTTTCTTTTATAACACTTATTATTTTCTTTTTTATACATTTTTTCGAAACTGATATTTTTACTTCGTTCCTGTTTTTCCTTTTTCCTTTCTTTTTCTCTTTTTTCTTTATTTACTTCTTTTTGTTTTCATTCAGTAGCGGTTCGTTCCGTACACAGGCGTAGTTACTTCTTTACCACTAATTACAATCTTTCATATTTTACTTTTGGAATATATCGTTTTAGATTATCACCAGAGTTGTCGTACTCACACAGTTATGTTTTGCATATCCTTAAAGTCTTTGATCAAGACTTCATTAGGGGTCAGTTTTGTTACGTGCTGTTCTTGTCAATCTGAACCCAGTGTTAATCTTCTGAATTCATAGCTTATTAGCCGATACCATCTTCAGTCTCGATCCTCCATTTTTATTCGTTTTCTCACATGTATTGGCCAATGGGTTAACTTCCTTGGTCCTCTCTGTTGCATCCTCTTTGTTATAATGCCGGATGCTTGTAAGGCCAAGGTTTTTTTTATAATTGTTTCCATCTTCACCAGGTTCTATCCACTACGCTCATTTACCATCGACAGCCTTTGAGAGGCCACATCCGCGTTTTCTTTCGTGCTTTGATGTTGCTGGCCAGCAATATGAATAATAGCGAGCCACCGGGCGAACTACAATTTTGTAGATCGTTGCCTTAAGGCGAATGGGCATAAGGCTGTGGCACAAAACTCCAGTGACCTTACGTTACTTTGTACCAGGCTGCATTGACTAGAGCTAGATCATCTGGGAAGGTTTCACTATCACTGCTGATGCACTGTTGATGATGGAGCCTAGGTACGTGAACTTTGTGAATTTTGCTCAATCTTCCCAAACTACAGTCCACGATCAAATCATGTAAGGTTCCATCCGTACTGAGGACCCACTTTCCATTTCCTCCTTCCTTTTTTTCTCACTGTTTATTGTCAGAGATATCGAAAATTTATCTACAAAGCGCTAGGTCTCTATAATCCTCATCAGGATCGCTCACATGCCAGAAATAGTAACGATGCGTGCGTGATATGAGAAAAAGGAGAACCGATTGTAGAGTTTGAGGACTGGACTATATTGGGCTGTTCCAACCGTAGTGAATTATGACCAGATCATACCGCACTTGCTAACGCAGAAGAACACAAATGAGGAGAGGAGGCGGGAGGAAGAGGTTGCTGCAGAAGGCCCGAGAGTGAGTACTGTAACGCCTGAGCAGGTAGAGTAGCTATAAGAAACGGCGAGCTGTTTTATATATGATGTAATAATCCGGCTTGTTATAGAAACTGTATATATAAACATAGATATTTATATTCCATGGTAATAGACCTCATATTATATATATTTACACTCTATTTTTTTTATTTTTATGCACGAGAACATAATTTAGAGTATAATATATACTGGCGTAAAAAAGCTGATTAAGAATATAATCTAGCGGAAAAATTGTATCACGTAAAATCTTACGCACAGAGTGACAAAAAATAATCACGCACTCGGAGCTCTCCGTTTAAATTTATTTTTCTTTGTAATATATAGAAAAATTATAAAACTGTGACACTTCCTATTCAGATTTGCATTCTCGAGCAGCCGACGTTAAGAAAAATTTCGTTGAATATAGATATATTCACTCGTGTTGTCTAATAATTGCTATGGTTTTAAACGTTAATTGTTATAAAAACTATATTAAAGAAAAATAAATCTAAATACAAAAAATAAAATAAATAATAAAAAATATGTTAAAATAAATCAATACTATATTTATTTCATCATTTGATTAAGAAGTACGTCATTATCATAAATTGCACGCGCGTGATTCAAGGGTGACGTTAAAGGGAGAAGAGATTATGGCCCTTGTATAATATAATAACTTCAAATTCTAATATAGAGCAAAGATGAAACTCTAATATAAAATATACAAACCTTATTACCTTCGCATTGAGTGACCATTGTAGCTTCTGGAGGTAGCATATATTATATATATATGATATAGCAACCCAGATTGAGAATAATGTAAAAACAATTAGTAAATGGACAGACGATAAATAATATAGTAACGTATGTAAGGTCAATATTTGAATTATGATGAATATATAAATAAATACAATAAAATTTAAGCTATTTAAATATACTATATCAATGTCTTTATAACTACTAAAATTATAAGTATATATATTAGTAATATATAATATATGGTATATATATAATATTATATAAATATACTAGTATACAGATAATATATTTGCAAATGCAGGGTGTACCTATTACCCTATTAAGTTATATTTGCCCTAGAATTGAATCTTTATACGAAGTGTTATGGCTTCTCCTGAGGCCGAACAATATATATATAATATAGTATATAATAGAATAATATATATAGTAATATTATGTATATTATATTATAGATATATATAAATATATAATATATAACAGTATCTATAATATATATATAATAATAGAATATATATATATTAAATAATAAAATATATATATATAATAATATATATATAGTAATTATATTATATATAATATATATATAAGTATAATATATATAATATATATACTATAATATATATTTATATATATAAAGGTATAATATAATAAAAATATAAATAGTATCAGTCAATTGGTTCGATTACGTCTTCTGCTACCGTATTTTAATATATAATAGTATAATATAAATATATATAAAATAAATAATATATAAAATATATATATCACTTAATATAAAATATTATATTAAAATATATAACTTTCATTATATATATATTATAATATCAAGTTATTATATATATATAATATTTTTGTACATAATTAACGCATTTGTTATTATTATTTATTATTTCTAATTTTAAAAATAAATTAATATAATTATATATATCAGTACACACATATTACAATGTAGCAGAGGTAGTGTGTGCTGTAAGAAGGATTGCCACATTGTTTCCGATAAATTCATATGAACGAATCTTTCCGAGAGCACAGTATGAAGATTCTTTTAAAAATAAGCATATATTGAAAAAATGACTATTTATATAATAGAAGAGCATTTGATACCAGGGATGTGTAACAGGTTTATTAGTCTTTTACGCCCGCCTGCTCTTATCCGCCGGCTCCACTCGGCCTGCACGGCCACCAGCTTAATCCCAGATTACCAATCAGTTGTTTTCGACTCCGCCCTCCTGCTGCAGTGACAACTACTTAAGAGGAGTGTCACACTGCTCATTTCTTATCGAGCCGTATGAGGCTTTAGCTCCTAAAAGTTGCGACTTCCTGGAGCCATTACGAGAGAGTCAATATCTTGACAATAATACAGCAGGAGTTCAGACTCCACGGTTTCGATCTCAGAGACTCAAAAACTCTTATGTTTTCAATGTCCAGAAAACATTTTTTTACTCTGCACTCAGAGTTCAATAGGACTTACCGGCTACCGACTTCACACGAGCAGCCCTTGCGATAATACGTGTTAACAAAATTTTATTCAAAATTTACTAACTGAAATTTTTATTTAAATTTATAAGTCACAATCATTATCACACAAGCGCAACGAGTAGTATATTGTATTATCTTACTTCTCCACGATATTAAACTTTTTCCATAATATTGCCTTTTGGTGCTTTATTCTCGTTGAGCATTTGTCCGTTTTGGGCTTATTTTTCCGTTTGTTTGTTCATTCCTGGCTGCTGCCTATCTGTGTTAGCCAAGAGACTTAGTGGCCATCCGTTGCTGAGATATCATCGCATCTTTGCTGGAGATCTTCTACTGCTTGATCTTCTGAAAGACCCGTAGACGAGTTTGTTGAGAGCATAGTGACATATTCTACCTATTTTATTACTTACATAGATATTGTTTATTAGCGTCCTTTGTGATATCTGTTTGTGGTCATCCGTTGTGCCATCCTCTGTTGTGCCCACTGCGTTGTGCTGTGCATATATGCTCTAATTAATTGTATCGGAGCTTCCATCAGAAAGTGCGAGACGATTCCACGTGGTGACAGTCCCATCTGTACGCTATATCTGGATACGATGTATCGACACACTACTGCCAGGGATTGTGAAAACATCCGTTGGATGCCCATTCGATGATGTCGAGATCCGTTTAGTTCAATCCGTTTGTTGACAACTTCATCTGTGTCACACCTAAATTTTAACCTAGTTGGTCACAAGTAGATGCAAAATAGTAGATGTTAAAAAGAGAAAGAAATAATGGAAATGTAAAAAGGTAGATATTGATGCAGAGGAACATATATGAAAAAATTGAGTTATCTGCAGAGGAGGTCTGCCACGACGCCTACACAAAGTGTTAGTTGAGTGTTTATAACTTTTGACATTTTTCCTATGAACGGTAATTCTGCGATAAGAAAGATTTTGAATCTCCAGTAGAGTTTCCGGACTAGAGGTGGAACTCGAAAGTAATTTCTTCTTAAAAATTTAAGAGGTTTATCGCATTATTCCAAGATTGTTAATAAAATTCTCCACGTAATTATTCAGATGCGACTACTAAGTTTTATCATAATTATATCATTAAGCAGGATTAATCTCTCTCTGCACACACACAAACACACACCACAACAAACCACACATACACACACACCAGCACACACACAGCACACACACACCACACACACACATATATATTATATATAATATAATATATATATATAAATATATAGTATATATATAATATAGTATTATTAATAAATAATATATATATAAAATATATATATATATTATATTAATTATATATATATATATATATATATATATAAAAAGATTTAGAATGCTTAATATAATTTTTATTTATTAGGACTTTAGTATGAGTATTATAGTTCTGACCATATGCTTGTATAAGCATTGAGATGAAGATTTTTAAAAAATCCATCCAATAAATAAAATTAAGGGGATTGCCCAATGTTTGCTTCGAGCTGAGGAAATAAACAGAAGTAGAAAGAGAGAAAAATACAAATAAAATAGAGTAAGCTAAAAATAGATATTCTAATCGTCCCATAGTATATACCATATATATATACGGTATCCAAATATAATTTCGTATATAATTTATCACTATAGTAATATAATACCGTATATACGGACGTCAAAATTCATCGTACATCGTATACCCAGATAGATATAAATGTATTCATAGTACAAATGATATATATTAATATTGCACGATATAATAAAATAAAGCTTATAAAGCGTGGGCGTAGATTAATTGGATTTGAGCTATTATGGATTATAGTACTTGGTTTATCCTATATTTCCTCAAACTTACCAAATCTATAGTCATCAGATAAGATAGAACACTAAACTATACAATATATTATAATAATATCATCTTATAAGCATTTCATTTCATTATAATCTTATTAGTGATTCATTAGGATTGAAATATATGTTGAGTAAGTGGCGATTCCTAAAATGATATAATATAATTTGTGGAAAATCAAGTTATTCCCATCTGTTGCTATTGTTATCATTATTTAGAACATTTAACAGATCCCAGGATCCACAGTGGACGTAGATAATGAATAGTGAGCGACAAGACCAAAATCTTGTTGGAATAATAGTTTTGATATGCCAGACTATAGAATAAACTGGAACTTATCAATTTTTACCACTGAGGTATAAAACACTTTTAGGAGAACTGTCTATTGGGAAACCATTAGTTGAATGAAAACACTAGATCTTCTCTAGAGCTCTAAGGAAGAAAATATAAAACTTAAACAGGATTTATAATGAAAAACAAGATGATAAGTCTCACTGATAGGTTTGATAATAAACCCTTAAACTATACATAATTGTATTTATTAGTAAGATACCAGATGGAATGATTAGATATATAGACTAGTTCTTTGTCCAGGGGTGATGGTTTTACAATCCTGGAAGTAGATGAGCTGTAGACGTTTCAAGCAATAAAGGAAGTTTAGATCACTGAGTTCCAATATCGACTATCCTTATAAACCAGTTTACCTATACCTTGTTATTTACATACGTTTTAATTGAGCAAAGTCTACCAACGTACAGAATTAAACAGATATCAAAACTGTGAATTGTAAATATATAGTCCCTTACACTTGGTAATAACCTAATAACGACGTTTGTTGAGGTTTGACTAAATGATATTATGCATAGTATATAGCAGAGTATATTATAATCTGTCAATACAAGTTTTAATATTATTACTTAATCAGTACTAACAAATATTTATAATATAGCTTCCTCTGAGCAAGACAATTCCAGGACTACAACAATTGAAGGGCAAGGAATGACCAAATACGCAATATAAGTTACACACACACACACATATATAATTATTATTATATATATATATATATAAAAAATATATATAATACCAGTTAGTGTTGAGTATAATATATATAATATATAATATAATATATATACATATCCATATAAATTATTATAATATTGAAGTAATAAAAAGTATATTTATACACTGAGTAGGTTAGATTATATTATATAGCGTTAAACAAAAAAATATATAAATACTGAAATTTCTAAGATTTGAAATGGTAATATCATTAAAAAAGTATATATTATAGAATGATATAATATTCTTAGTATAAATACGTTATATATATATATACAGTATCTATAACGTTATAACTCATATTTCAACAGATATACTTTACTACAAAATAATAGTAACCTTACAAAGTAGATTTGTAGATTTCACAATCTAATATATATTAGATTATGAATAATACATTATATTATTCAATATTATATATAAATATTATAATTTATAATATTTTAATTAAATGAGAATATTTAAAAAATTTTTCATACATATAATAGTTTTTATAACATACATAAACGTATGAGATTATATATTTATATAATATTATAATTATATAGTGTGGTGTTCTCCTGAATACGTAGTTGACCCTTTCGGTTATGTTCATAAAACAAATACTGAGTTAATAAGTAAAAAGTATGCACACGAAGAGACTAAAGATTTTTATTGTTGCAATATATAATATAACAAGGTCATTAGACCTTATATTAGGTATTATAGAATAACTGAAATAGAGGTAATTTAAGTATCAATTGATACTAATCAGAATATAACAACAAATATGAACTTGAGATATAAGAAAATAAATTATTTTAAATTAATTCATTTCAAAGATAATAATTTATTATTAATCAAATGAGAGTATAAAGATGTATTTGTATGATAATGAGAATGATTATAATATATAAATATAATTAATATATAAATGTAAATATAATAATATATGTATATTATAATATTAATATATATAATATAATATAATAATAAAATAAAAAATAATTTAAAAAATATATATAATATATATATATAAATATATAATATAAAATTATATATATATATAGTTAGGTAAGTTATATTATTATATATAACATTAGATATGTATGTTTAGGTTTCGTGAACATAGCACGTCAATAGAAATCATCACGGCATACCATTAAGAGGGCAACATTTTCTATAGAGTGTGTTCTATCTAGAATTGAAAGCTCCCGGATCTCCACGTAGTTGGAATTGTCCTCTTCGTTCTAATGATATTTTTTGTTTCATTAAACATGTACCAATGGTTCTGTTGTTTTATAAATAAATTATTGTGTATTGATAATGATACTAATATATATATATATATAATATGCAGATTCGTAAATATTTAGAGTACATACTATAGAGTATTATGCACACGAATTTACTAAATACACATAAAAAATTAAATAATAACTTGATTAAAGTACTATTAAAAACTGTTATAATATAAGAGTCAAAGTTACCGTTATAATCATATTATTGATAACAACTTTTTGACCGAAACACGTATATACATATTTTATATCATATTTACTACATATATATTATAATTAAATATAAATCATATAAATATCTATATATTACATATACTAAATTAATATTAATTAAATAAAAAAAATATTGATTAATATTTTAAATAAAATAATGTGGTACAACATCAAAGTGTTGAAGTGGCAAGAATACTACTTATTATATATATTATAAATATATATAATAACATTATAAATATATATATATATATATTAGTAGCTATATATTTTTAGTATTATTATAAATAAAACTTACGTATCAATAGAAATAACTATTATATGATACCGAGAGAGTATTTATGCCCAAACATGAGATTACACTTTGACAATATAATTATCTCGTTTCAAACCTTCCTCGTACGGTAATGTAAACAAATAAATCATATTCTATAACATTTCAATAAATATAAATTTCTTAGATACAAAAATAATGTAAATATGTTATTTGGAAAAAAATATAAATAATAAATAAAAGGAATATAATTAATAAATATATATATAAAATATATATATATATATAATTATTATATATATATATATATATAATTTATATATATATATATATTATAATATTATATCTTCCAATTATTAACTTGCAATAAAGCATTTCTTTAAGAAAATATATTTGTGCCATTTTTTGATAAAAGATACGGAAAAATATATATTTTGTGGAGTTTTCTCATAGTGCAAAATATCTATGTTGTGTGGAGTCTTCTCAATATGAAACATATCCATGTTGTGTGGAGTCTTCTCAATGCGCAACATAACTATGTTGTAAAGGCGGAGTGACTGTCATCGTTAAATAAAGTTACAAGATGGAATTTGACGAGTATTATAAGACGAAATATAACCAAAACTCAGTATAATAAAATAATATAATTATTTGGAATATATATTGTATTTATTATTATATAATATTTATTAAAGTCAATAAATAATAATTATATTTTAATATAAGTGAATAATAATACTATATATTATATAATATACACTACTAAGATAATAAATATATATAAAATATATCTACTTATATTTTTTTATTAACACTGATAGTATTACACTAACCTAATAAATAAACAATAGTATTCTTAGTAACTATATAATATATGATATAACTATGAAAAGAATAGTTTAATATATGGGATTATTGAATCTATTAGAATATATATATATATATATATATAATAATATATTATATATAATATATCAGTGGCCGGGGCGGACTCGTTAGGACGTTTTTTTTACTACTCTTGCTCTCATCGTCTCCTATCTTCTCTCTATCTATAAGTCTACTCACACAGCTTATTCACTCTCCTTTTTCTTTCAGCGAACGCATATGATAGTCATTATAAAATTATGTAAGATAATTATATCTATATATATATATATATATACATATAATAGCATACAATATAAGAAAAACATGTTAAAATAATAATATATATATAATATATAAAACAACACTGAATTTCTTTTAATTTTGAACTTAGTTCCTGCTTAGTGCTAATTACAGGAAAGAACTTAATTCCAAATTTTAAATCTAATTATTATAACATAAAGTTAATTTCAAAGTAGGTTTTTTATATTGGAACGTATTCGAGAGTAATATTTTTGTATATTATATTTGTGATCGGACAAAATAGTGCATTAAGACAAACATACCAATGGGTTTATTCTTAATTTATCTTATTAATATAAATAAAACGAGTGTTTTATTAGATCCCTATGTGAAGAACGAAACCACAACACTTGTAAGAAATTAAAATTTTCCGCGAGTGTGTAACATGGTGATACGAAGGTCTTAGAGAAATTGCTTGAACTTCTTTGCAGTTTCGAGAGAATTGTAGTCTGTAACAGATCAACGATTTTAATATAATAGCATTATATCAAATAGTTTTTCATATATCGATTCTCATCTATTATTTTGTCTTAGTATAATTCAAAATCGAGAGATATATAATCATTTAATAACTCACTGTTATCGTCATACCTATCCGATAAGAAAAATATTTATAAGCTCGTAAATTAAGGTATCCGGTTAACGGTGTACGGGGAAAAATTTTAAAAACTCGTCGGGTTACACGTTAATTCACAAATGTAACTCGTTAAATATATACCATGTTCGCGTACCTCCTTTCGAAAATTAACGAATAGCGTATTAAAAAGTTAAAACGAAAAAAAATAACACAGTGTTTATGATAAAACGAGATAGAAAACGTAAAGGATTAAACGCGTTTAAAATAATTGAACACCACAACTTATATATATAATAATATATAAAATAATAATATATTATATTATAATATATATATATACTATTATATTATATATTATATATATATATATATACTACAAGAAATACAAATTACATGTTACTAATAAAAAATATATTAAATATATAAACTGGTCCCCTCCCCCAGGAGGGTCCATGGCCCTCTGGAAAAAAAACACCGACCAATATCAAGAAATGGGGAACCAATAACGAGAAAACGGTCCTTTAGGTTACATATGGGCATAAACCGCGGCTAAATCCACGACTGGCTGGCCAGACCTAATTAAAATCCGCTGGAAAGCCGGGAAGTTATATGCGCCATTAGTTAAGCAAAGCTCAACTACATAAATAATAAAAAGTACTCATTAACGTCTGAGTGGGACGAAGCTTGAGTTAATATTTTTCGTAGCTTAAACAAAATTCTTCTAAAAAAAACCAAAAATCTCTCAACAAAAAATCGCTCCAAAAACAGATAAATGATAACTATTTATCCCTTTCTAATATATGGAATCCAGTTCTTCGATAAAAAACTAAGAGAATTTTATCGTGAATTTATGAAAATTATGAAGAATCGAATCCGTTCATTCTATAACTGATAACTACGAGCTAGCCCGAAGCAGACACCGGCAGATGGTATTGTCGCCTCTTGACTCACTATATAATAATATAGAACCTATAAATATAGTGTAATAATATATATATATACCTATCACTTATTACATATTATATATAATATATATTATATAAAGAAAAATGAAGAGAATAAAGGAAAGTTTTTACGATTACTTATACTATATATATATATATATATATATATACTGCACTTATATTTGGGTGGGGTCAAAGACAAAATTTTTATAACTGTTTCGTATCCCAATTCACTTGACCCAAAATCTTTACGACAAGACGTTGAAGATTTGTGTCTTTACCATTGGTATACCACATAAGCCAGCTCTCGAGGGTTATTGACAAGTCGTTCATCACCACCTTTAAGACGGGTGCAGTATCCTCACATGAATTTTGTGCTGACATTAGCAACTCCAGGTTTCTTCACTATGGTGCTTCCTTCTTTTAAGCCACCTCTGTTCTATGTAATTCTCTTTCATCAGCTGTTTTCCCTGCTGAATCCAATCTCCCTCACTTTACGTCTTGGCCTGTGCATATCTGCGTAATCTGAGTAACGTGATAAGCTTATATAGGTTTTTATTTTGACACTTTTAATTTATTTTACATCCCCCTCGATCAGGTATGAAATACGCGAGTTATGGAAATTTTGTTCAAATATCATCATGTAAGTAAATAAATTTTTGTTAGAAAAATGCTCTGACAAATGTTGAAAGTTACGTTTTTGGATGTTATGTAGTTACTTTACTGTTGTTAATATGGAACTTTGTTAATGAACGTTTATTCCTGTTTAAGAGGTGTTAGTTTTCGATGTGTATTATATTCATAGTTCAATACAATAGATATTAGTATCGCAACATTGTACGTTAATATATCTTGAGTAATTTTTTTCTTAAGAACCTATATATTTTGTGTTCTTGTTTATCCAAAATGATACTCGAAATTGTGACTTGAATCCAAGAGCATCATTGAGGATAGCGAGGGTGCAGGGAAGGGGCGGATGTGGTTTATTTATTGGATAACTGCTTTGGTATGTAAAACGTTACAATTTAGTAAAAAATTTGACTTTGAATCAATAGATCAATAGATCAAGGACGTTTCAGGAGGGAGCGCGATGGTGTTTATTTCGTGTATCTAGATTTTCCTATTTAGGGGATGTAAAACTAAATATTAATAAAAAATTTGATGTGAATCAATAGATCAATAGATCAATAGATCACAAGCTGACAGGAGGTGTACTGAGATGGGCGTCAATACACAGGGCGTGAGTAAGAACAGGTAAGACGGGTAGGTGACATATCGGGAAATATTACCCTTCCGTTGCAGGTTTCCTTTTTTACGGATAGGAATGGGGAGGGCCAATTTTCCCCCCATGTATAACCGAATTTTAACCTCATGAAGATGATTTCCCGAACCCAAAATCTGGATCCTCCTAATATTTTTATTCTGCGGACAATGCGTTTTTTCGTAGAACTTCTTTTCAGTCTATGTGGTGGGTAATGGTGGAGTATAACCACAAAAGTAATTCCCTATTAGCTTGCTATGTAAATTGAATTTCCATCATGGACATTTACACAATTATTGTCTTATGCATAAGAGAAAATGGTAATGGGTCCAACATTTGGAGCCATTATCTCTATCTGTTGTAAGAACTTTCTATTTAACCCCCCCTAGACGTCCAATTTAAACAAGTGTACCACCTAGTATAAAAACAAAGAATAGTCGAATTCAAGGAAGACAAGTTCAATTAGTTATATCTCCGAATTTCCCTAGACTATATTACGAGCCTGTTTTAGCCTATGGCTATCCAGAGGGAGCGTTCCACAAAGCTTACCAGTTTGTGTACCAAAAAAAATAAGTTCTCAGCCATTACATTAAATATAGAATGCAATACTAAGCTAAAAATTAAAAAGATAAAGTAATCCCACATACAAATTTGACTTACATTTAAAAATAGGTAAGAATATGAATAATTGAAGCATAGGGGTTTGATTTATGGGCCTCTTGTGATTATTATAGAAAGTTTGACCCCCTTAACCCAGAGATAGAAATTTGTGCATAAAGCAGACCAATTTAAGTAATAGTAAAACAACACTATGGTATGTATGTTAGTGTGAACACTTTTGCCATACAAAACGAGAATTGAACAAAAATCTTCATATATTTTTAAGCTATTTATGCGGCCTTTGCTTTAGAATCCCTAAAACGGTATATTATAGGACCTACTTCTCTCTCTTTGTTGTAAAATAGCTGGGAGTACTGATTTCCCGAGGAAAAAAACCCTTTTATTTATATTCCCGTTTTTTCCAGGATATTTCCATTCAAAAATTAGAGAGGACTTCTCATGTATAGTTTAGTAGGTTTCCTATATGATATTATATTTCGAGCGGCCCTGTTTTTTCTAGTTCCATCTAAATGTTACTAGTAGGCTTTTTCCACAAGACCCCATTATAAATTAAATTTCATTTACAAAAACGAATTGCAAAACTTGAAATAAAGTAATCTTTTTTCTTTGAAATGATTTAAAATGTTAATAGGCTTTGCCCAGGCGACCCCCCAAAGCTTACCCACTTTTTTTGAACACTGTGATAAATGCCAAAATCCGTCGACTTCTATTATGAGGAATTGTCTTAAATTTTTGCATAAAGGGGGGAACCTTCCACAGTTAAATACCTTAAACGTGTTGTTCACTTATTGTGCCACCAATGAGATTTATGTTAGCAAGATAAAACAGGGCTGTCACCAACATGGAACTTGCAATTGCATATTAAATGGAAATTGTGCGGGACCGGAGGAAAGTATGGTAAATAAGAAGGGCGAATCAATTCCACCAATGTTTCATGAAAAAAAAGAAAAAAATCAAGGGTCCAAACAGAATGGAAAATAGCTTTCGGCCAAAAAACCGTCAAAGCCTCACACCTTTATCACTTTTTATTACCGAACATTACGATAAAAACCTTATCAATCATAGAATAGTCCCGTGGACATTAAGTAGGGAAAAGTGGTGGAGACCCGCGTGTGAGATAATATAAACGGATCGATGTCGCTTTTTCCTAATATATCATTTAGTTGGAAGTATGGCTAGCATCACTGCCGCAAACTGGCTGCCCCTATGCGTGACCCGAGGAAAAGAACTAGACAAAATTCCCAGATTCACCGTCAATTTGCTAAAACGAGAGTATCCCCTATTGCGATTACACCAGGGCCCCCGGAAACTGATAAATAATTTCTCCTCAATTGCGTAATTGGAAGCAACCAGTATAGAGTATGAGAAATGTCTCCGTCGGGATATTTTACGATTTATTTTCATCAACTTTATTACATCTCAAGATTTTAATTGCTGAAAAAGCTCACCAAACAACCAAGAAAAATCTTTCAAAACTATACTATACGAAATTAACTACAGTTGTCGGCTATTTCTTCTAATAAATATTGGGGGAGGAGTGGAAAATTGCGTCCGCCTGTATCGTAGGGAACTCCACGTTTGTTTTACAAGGGGGCAGAGACAATACTAACAGCCGTTCCGCCCCCGAAAATACTACCTTAACCGTTTCATTCCATATCTTTTCCAAACCCTTGAAAAAACGTGGAAACAAAAAAATAATAACTATGACCGCTAATCCACAAATATTCAGTTTAAATGGGGATTAAAGTTAATGGTTTTATTTCTTGTGAACCCTCCCTCGCGCCCCTGACAATAAAAAACCTAAACACCCTAACAGCCCTGCCCAAAAATTGTAGCCGATAATTATATACAGGCGGAGTGAAAAAACTTCTAAAGCCTCGGATTTAACACTCTCTACCTGTTACACGAGATATTATCTACACCCCTGAGAGAACCTATATATCATAAATAGCCGGAGTCACGCCGAGAAGGGTAAAAATATACTAATATTAAGAAAATAATCAAAACGCGGGATCTGAGCTTTGTAAGTGGGGGAAACCAACAAATACATTAGGTATGGTTAATCCAGACTAGTGATAAAGAGTGAATACTGATTTTTAAACGGTTTAGGTACTAAATATCAATATTAATAAACTAATTAAAGGTGAACTACAAATATCATTGAAGGAGTGTATTTCTTTATTGCGAACTAGATATAATAATATTCTTCTCAATCCTTCGAGAAAAATTCAGGTATCATCCGCGTGATTCTAAAAAAGTGTCGGACTGGTCTGCCTTCTGATTGTATTTCTATAACCAATTTGCTATGACATATCGTTCTATTAGATATATTAAAAATTGACTATATGCCTGAAAATACATTGGCAGGCTCATATAGGTCGTACTGATGAATTCTCAAAAACTACTTCGTATTGATGGTGTAAGTTTAGGCTTATAACATTCATTGGGGAAAAAATTGTTAAATTTATAGGGGTCAAGGTGTCCGATAATATCGAAAACAATGCAAGGAGGGATTTGGATACGTGAAAAGAAATAATATTATAATAAAAAATCTAAATAAACATATATCTAAAAAAATGGGGGGCCTGACGAGGCTTAACTAATTAGTGAACAAAGATTCCCCAGAGCTTCAGAAATCCGAGAGAGAACTGGTAACATTACTCCTTTTGAACATTAGGGAAACGAGTTTCTTCATCTCAGCAAGTTCTAAGACTCGCACACGGTTTATTGTCGGCACGAAAAAAAACCAAAAACCAAAGGGGAGCGAGAGAACGCAGTGCGATCTAGGAGGGAACGTCTGTGCAATAAAGAGATAAAGACAGCAGAGATCGGCAGAGAACCCCCCCCCCGTTAAACCACACACTAGGGAAATTGAGGAACAGGACCCGCATAATGGAGAAGACAGAAGGGCCGCATTCTCGTCTCTTGGGCTCTCTCACGTCTTGCTTGTAATACAAAAAAACTCAGATAAGTGGATCACCTTTCCCAAGGGCATGCAAGGGGAAAAAAGCTAAGGTAGGGGAAAGTCTCCAATGGCGATGTTCCCAAAGTCTTGATCTTACGACTATCGAGATTAAGGAACCATAGTAAATGGAACTACGAAGGAGAACGAGAACTACAAAGACCAAAACAAAAAACGAGACAGATCTTGTATCTCGAAACAATTAACATTTATGGGACTAGAACCCATGCCCACAATGAGTACGGGAGAAAAATGAAAAAAAAAAAAAGAGTGTGATCGGTTCAACTATTTGATAAAACCCCCAGAGCTGCACGACCCGAATTAACCACTAAACTGACCGTAAGTAATAGTGGCGATCGACAACGCCAATCAGCCAATTGCACACAATGAGAAGACGTCGGCAAAAGACTGCCCGAATAACTAGTATTAAAGTCCCAGGGGGAGAAGGGAATCCGTACCTCGTTACGGTTGGGGGGGGCGACCCCCCCGAACCATCATAATCAATGAGACCCTTCGTTTCCTTAGTAGACTATTACTGATACATCCACCACCATTGCCGCAGCTTCAATTTGAAAAAGTAACCTACGGGACTTTCAAACCAGTCCAATCTCGTAAATCCTTTTGGTCCAGGGGAAAAAAACCCAAAAACCCTTTTTTTTCCAAAGGTTGCCGAAGGTCCTGGAGAGGAAGTGGGGGAAAATAAAAAAAATCCCCCCCACCCCAGCCCCTCTCAGCACCCCCCACAATCACACCAAATAAAACTCTCTACTATTCACTTTCATATCGAAAAGGTCTGGTAGAACGGTCGGGGTAACGAACCTTCCTTTTCCATAGGAAAAAATATGTTCATCCGTACCCTAAGAGCAAATGTTATAGATAGTATAAGTAAAAAACCTAAACTTTATATTCGTTCATTCCCGTATATAGGTTTCAGTTTAATTATTACCTAATCCTAAGGAAATAACTTAGTTACCACTTTCTGTCCTAGGCACTGTACGCAGAATATAATATATTTGACAAATTCGGTTAATTAAATATATTCCCTACCTTATGTATATAGGAATCATAGTCCCAGCCATTATTATATACCGGGCTATTTTGAAATGCAAAAAAATTTAGGGACAGTCAAACTACCAATTGATTAGACCTAAACCGCTATTGCTTTAAAAATAATATAAATACTATGCAAGGGTCCATGATTAATAGTATTGATAAAGTTAGCTGAATAAAGAAAAGGCTATGAGATCATAAAAAGACTACATGAAAATATGGAAAGAAATTTACACCTTTCAATAAAGATTTTGTCAACCTCAAAAATTTCTTAACTGGTTGAAACATTCTTTGAATATGAAAAAAAATAACTTGATATATGAGTCATATATGCGGCGGTTGTCCCGAGGAGTTTAACAAAGCTCTCGTATGCGAGCAATATATCAAAATACACGACCGATAATACAAGGTTCCGCATGTGGAATAAGACACTTTCATCTTCCAAATTTAACCTAGCCATAAGAATTTCTATATAATAAATAATAAATATATTACTGAGGTAATACCGTTATAAAAAAAATTTAAATTTAGACTAAAATATTTTGAAAAGAAATTATCCTTGAGAAATTGCTATATATATAGCTAAAAATTACTTCTTTTTTATTCAATATGGGGGAAAATAAAAACATAGCTTCAAATTCATAAGGATCATTTTACCTTAATTATCCATTGGACAATACGCCCAGTCTGGGAATCTAATGGAAGAGAAGGCTGATTCTTAAGGTAAAAAAATTAATTCAATTGTTGTAGCGGATAATTAAAAACATATAGTTCAAGAAGTCCACCAAACATACAGACTTTCAAACTTAAAATAAAAAACAGGGCCAATAAGGCTATCAAAATTGTAGCTGGTGCAATTCCATTTAAACCACAGCTACTCATATATTAGAGTAAGATTAATAGTATTATAGGATAAAATTATTATTAAAAATAAACTTATCCTCATTCTTACTATAATAGGGCAAGTGTTCTATGATACTTACTGTTGAATTAAACACCGACAAAGCATTATGTTTTTCACCCCAAGCCCGCTTTTGAAAAGTGTTCAAATAATTTATTCCTTGAAAAAAACTGCAGAAAAAATTCTTTAGGAAACCCTTGACAGGGGACGGGGAGTTAGGAACCCCAGGGGGAATATAGCTTGATAGCTTCAGTTTGATTTGCTCAACTTGGACCCCATAAAATTTTTCCATACCCGCCATATTCGAATTAAAAAGGTATAGAAATGATTACGGGAGAGTTTGACCCTCCTACATATTAAAAAGGCAAAAAAGGGGAAATTAACGATAATAATTGAGAAACAAGTGGACATACCCGATAAACATAATAATTTAATTATATTCCAAGGGCATGCCGAAGGATAAAAACTTTGATAATAGATGATTAGGATGTATGAGAAGACCAAAGAAATCATGTATATGGAATTTGGTTTCTTAAAACGAACCGTATAAATTCACATCTACAACATGAATTAAGAACCAGAGCCGTAAACAGCTATTTAGCTGTTACGCCAAAAATGATTGAAGTTGGAAGAGTGGGAAAATTCTTTCACCTTCACCCAAAAAAGATAATTTTTTCTTATGTGATTTTTTGTCAGAATTATTTCCTATGCTTTTATTTTATCTTTTTTTTCCACATTAATATTCTAGACATACGACACGTGAACTTACAATTACATTTTCGAAATTAATTATGATAAAACCAATTTCAATGTAATTAAGATTGATCGGAGAGGAATGATGATTTTTTATTGTTAGGTAGAAACTAGACTCAATAATGTCAAACGTTAATAAAATATGCATGTAAAAAAAAGGTTTCCGCCCAACACTTCAAAATAAGCGTAAATATCTGTTTCTTAGGGTAATGCTCGTTTTGGTGCACTCGCTTGGTGGCCAAAACAGGTCACATCAATCAGCAGAATTTTGTACAATCTTTCAAGTTTAATTGAATTAATTAAAATATTTATAAATAATAATGTTTATTTATAAAATAATAAAATATAAAATTATTATGGTATATTTAACCATAGTTTTTTTCAGAATCTACTCGATTTTCCCTTATGCTTTATACGTATCATAGATTCACCGGCAAACATTCTCACTAATTAATTAATTGAAGAAAGTATCCCCTCAAAATCATTATGATTTTTAATTTGATTACATTCTTACACATTTATTTGAGTTGCTTGCAACTATGATCTTAAAAGAGTGGTCATTTGTATAAGAACTAGTGAATATTCGTAAATTACGTTACGAATAATGATCCAGGTAATTAAAAGATAAAAATAAGCTAAAAAACTAGTATATGTGTATGCGTCGAAATTCTTTTATCATTGCGAGTGCTATGTGTTGTATTACAAGCCGGTACAAAGTTTAAACGTCAGTGGTGTTGTCACTTTATTTCTAATAGATAAGTAATGTATTTAAATAATCAATCCTTTTCTTGACCATACAGAAGTTTACCGTCCCACCATCAAGGGGAATGGGGGGAGTTCTTCTGGGTAAATTATTAAGATACATTTGTATAATTATTTCCCCGAACGAGTGCACCCACGACCGCTGGGATTTACTCCGGTTGAACCACCAAAATCTTTAAATCCCAACTGCTGCACACCCTATGGATTACGCCCTTATGAGTAGAATAAAACCATTTTATTCCCTATGTTGAGACAAGAGGAGATGGAGGAGGACCCAAAGCCCAAGGACTTTTGGGCGGAATTTGAGAACCAAACCTGTATAGAACTGTGTCTTCAGCCGAGTATTGGTGGACGCCCACTCCGATAGGGCGGGGCTGGAAACGCGGAAATTATTGCGGCCCTGGGGCAGGGCACTCGCAGGGCGGGCCGGGGACGCCGACCCGGAGCGGGCGGCCGCGGTCTCGGTTCGCCAACCTGCGGGTTGCGGCGGATTTCGAAATAACAAACAAGTTAAAGACATCAAAAAAAGGATCTAAGCCCCTAAAAAGAAGCCAAAAAATTGCCGTTGGGCAAAAAATGAGCCCTGGAAGACCAAAAAAAAGCTGTTGATCGAAAAAAAATTTTATGTGGGGGGGCGTAAAACGTTTACCCAACGAGTTGCTTTAACCGCCAAACCGTTTTGTCGGGCAAAACCCTTTCTTTCGAAGGGTTGCCAAAAAAATTTGGATAGTTGCCAAAAAAAAAAGAAAATTTAAGGTTGCCAAAAAAATTAGGTTGCCAAAAAAAAAAAATAGGTTGCCAAAAAAAATTAGGGTTTTGCAAAAAAAAGGTCCAAGCCCAAAAAAACTTCCTATTTTAAAAACATTTTTGGCCAAAAAAAAGTCAAAAAAATCCAAGCGTCAGGTTTGGGGGTTTGTGGTCCCAAAATAATTTGTATCTCTCAGTGTTATCCCAATTGCCAGTTACTGGAAAGATAAATATATTTAATTAAACTTTTATATATATTTTTCTTTTTCTCTTTTACCCGGGCCCTGGCAGTGAATTTATAATACCCAATTTAATAACTTTATATATAATTTTTATTATTTCTTCGAAAAACCGGCCTGCAGTGAAATAGTGTCTTATCAGATCAAGTTCGTTATTCTTAACTTCTCTTGGTTTATCGTAAAATTGTATTAAAAGTTATTAACATAACTACTTTTTGATATTAGTGTTTTGGGTATTTCATTTCAATACATTGGTAGGATTACCCATGTTATTGTAAAAAAGACGAGGAGGAAACCGGCTCGTTTAAAGGGTAAAGGGTTTTGAGAAACTTTTGATAATTAAAGTACGAAAAACAAAAGGGAATCTGAAAAAAAAAACAAACTTGGTTTATGTTAACATATTTAAAGGAGAATGATAATTAAATTTTAGATTCGGGGGTTTAAAATTAATAATTGAGATTAATTAACTAGGGTAATTAAAAATTAATTACGTAATAATGATATATTAATTAAAGGAACTTTCTATCGTTTTAACTTTAACTTTCCCAACCTTCTGGGCAGAGTGAGTAAAAACTTTTTTGAAGACTGCGTCATAGTTAATACCAAACATTGTGTATACACTCAAGTCTTACCAATATTATTATATAATATGGTAAACTTTATACCACTTCAGTCGGTGATATATAAATCATATACGAAAAAGGAAAAAATTGTTTTTGAGGGGGTTGTATGTCAGTTGTTTAATTTTCTTTTATTATTTAATAAAAACCGATTATTAAAATTAATCGTTTTACCATTACATAAATATAATTTAGAAAAACGTAAAACGTTTTAAATATGAAAAAAAAATTTGTTTTTTCATAACTTTGAAAAATTTATTAAACGGAAAAAAAAAAAGTAACAATGAGCTCAAATTAAATAATAATAATAATAAATTTAATTTTAATAATTAAAATAATAAATAAATCAGAATATATGATACTTAAAATAATAATACAAAATAATAATAAAATAAATAAATAATAAAAATGGATGAATAATAATAATATAATAAATAATATTAATAATAAATAATAAATAATAATAATAATAAAATACGAAAATAATAATATTAATAATAAATAATAATAATAATAAATAAATAATAATTTATTATTATTATTAATTTAATTATTATTATATTATTCATTTTATTATTTATTATTATTATGTATTATATTATTTATTATTATTATTATTATTTATTAATTATTATTATGATTATTATTATTATGATTTATTATGATTTATGATTATTATTATTATTATTATTATTATTAATTATGAAATTATTTTTATTATTCCTACGCTTTATTATTATATTATTACTATTATTTTCATTTATATTATAATTCTTTATTATTATTATAGTTTCGAATTAGCTTCTTTAAATTTCCTTTCAAAAATTGCGTACCGTTTAACATCCTCTTTCAATCTAAATTAATATTTAATTTTCCAAAGAGTCGTGATCATTAAAAAAATCCAAAAGATTCGTTAATAGTAAATATATTGACCAAATTACCCCGAGATTGGTTGAATTTCTGATTCTTTCGAAAACTCAGAGAAGAAGGGCGTGTTCGTTTTTCATTGGATTCAACGTTAAGCTTCCTTGCCCACCTTTATAGTTTTCAAGATTTCCGGGCGGGGCCCTTTCAAAAGTTAAGCATGAAAGGATACTTTTGAAAAACTTTTGAGTATTTGTGTTATTAAAAAGTAAAGAAAATGATTTGGCAGAGAAAAACAAAAAAATAAAGGAGAGTATCATTTTAAAAAGAATTAGGTCATTAAAATTGGTGAAAATTATTATCCTTTTCTTCCATCATGGATCCTGGTTTTTACATAAAAAACTAAAAATTTAGATTTAGTTAAAATAGAAAGGAATAAAATTCGAAAATAATTCATAAAAAAAATGAGAATGAGTATGATATGTCTGACACAATAATAAATTGAGAGGGAAAAACGAAAATTATTTATAATATAAGCATGTAAGCATAATATATACTATTTGGAAATAAACAATGTTAAAAGCATTATTACAAAATAAAATGAAAGTAAATAAGATTTTTAAAATTCTTTATCATGATAAAATAATATAATATATATGATGATACTGTCCCTCTCATTTAGAAAAAAACTAATATAAAATGTTAATTTTTTCAAGAGGAAGAAGGAAGAGTACATTAATTTTTTTTTTATTTATTGATTTATTTATTTTTATCTTCTTTTTTCTTTTGTGAGTATACAGAACTTACCTTGGCACATAAAGAAGTGGCCATGATATGTTGGAAATCTAAATCTATGGAGGACTAGCTCTCATATTTCTATTAATACAGATCCAAGAAAAAACTTATTTAAATATCATACAGAATATTCAGTTCCTGAAGGTAGACAGATATTGAGTTACTGTTAAAGTGGGATGATTCTCACAAGACATGGGATAGTCTTTTAGAAGATGCCATGGACCATAGTGTGGGAAAATTTGAGAGAAATCAATGAAGACATGCTGGACAGATTGCGAGGTGTGGTGATGGCAAAATTTGCGGGTGGGGGAGGGTCCCACAATATGTAGTGGCTATACATAATATTGGCGTGGCCAATGCAAAGGCATGCAAGGATTACTTCTTGCAAACAGTTTCATTGATGAGAGGAAATCCACTATTATGCTTTATATTTCTATGTTTTGCCCTTCACAGA
>JABUQX010016522.1:40000-60000 GCA_015478945.1 Trachelipus rathkii | reverse complement strand
TTCCTGGCTGTCATTGATTGCCTTCTAATGGATATACCGGACTTATTGGAAAATATCTTATGGACCGATGAATCTCAATTTACCAATAACGGTATGTATAACAGGTGGGACTTCAGATATTGGGCGGAAATAAACCCCCATATAACATTCACTAGTCATCCCCAGGTCTCATACTCAGTCAACGTTTTGTGTGGTATACTCAATAGTAGATTATCGGGCCTTAGTTCTTCGAGGGAAATTTGACAGGACAGCGTTACCTCCATTTCCTGCAGACCGTCCTTGTTGACCTCCTGAGTGATACACCTTTAAAGACACGACGAAGAATATATATTAATAACATGATGGGTCTCCAGCACATAATGCAGCTAATTGACGACCTACCTCGACAGAACCTTCCGGGAAGATGATCGGAAGATCTGGTCCATTTCCATGGCCTGCGCGTTCACCGACTTAACACCACTGGACTACTTACTGTGGGGGTATCTCAAACATACGGTGTACGCATCCGCAGCACGACGCCGTAACCTCGCCCGGATGATCTTCGCCAACCGAAGTTCTCCAATCGCATGTAAGGGAATCAACCCGGCGTCACTGTCATTGGCATGCAATGAAACCTGGCGCCAGAGAGCTGAGGCAAGTATTCGCGTGGATGGAGGCGTCTTCGAGCAACATTTGTAAATACTGTGTATGAGTTGAAATGGCCTGACGTTCTTCTCCTTTCTTGCATGCTGGTATAAGATTCATAGGTGTAATCTGTTATGATAACTATTAACAACGTTTTAGCATTACATGTATCGATATTCATGAGCTGTCTTGAATAACCATGGTTTTCTTCAAGACCTTTTGCACATTCACGTTTAAAACTATTGTGGTAACATTGAAGCGTTATGGGTACATTGCGTGGAAACGAAGAACCGTATAAAAAAATGTCGAGAGGAAGAGCCCACCTCATTTTTTTTGTGCATTTCACAGAAGCCATAAAAATATATCATCCCATTCGACATTCCATGTTTGTGGCGTGGTTTTCGTATTGCGCGTGCGCGTGCGCAGACACCACCAACGTAACATATCCATCCTCCTTAATAAATAAATAATCAAACTTTAATCATAACTAAATTTTCTACATTAAACATCCGTAGGTGATACACCGCTGTAATATAAGTCGTGAGACACCCTGCATATATATTATTAATATATAATATATATACTTATTTATATATATAATATATATAATATATTATATATAATAATATATATATATATAAAATAATAATATATATATATATATATATATATATATATATATATATATATATATATATATATATATATATACTTATTATATATATATATATATATATATATTTATATATATATTATATATATATATATATATATATATATATATATATATTGTAAAAATAGCACAAGACTCCACATATTTTCTGAAAAAAAAAATCTGTCCAAAATCAATATAATATTGTATATATAATATTAATTATAATATATAATAATAATATATAATAATAATATAATTAGAATATATAATATAATATACCCTTAATATAATAGTAATATATACGACCAATATATACATATCGATATATTGATTTTGGACTTAGAATTTTTTTAGAAAATATGTGGAGTCCTGTGCTATACCTTTACATAATATACAGGTATATACTAAAAGACTGCCGGATATCCGGCCGAATATCCGGTATCCGGTTTTAAATTCCAGCCGGGATATCCGGAATCCGGCTATCCGGCTAATTCACTATCCGGCCATCCCTTTATAATAGTATATATATATGTTATATATATACGATATATATATATATATATAATATAATATATATATATATATATATATATATAATATATATAATATATATATATATATTACTAATATATATATATATATATATATATATATTATATATATATATATATATATATATATATTATATATATTATTATATATATATATATATATATATATATATATATATATATTTCTCACCCCTGACCACCTCATCATGGGAGGGATCACACCGCATCCAGGTACACGGCTGATGCCTCCGGTCTTCTCCAGAGATCTTCCAGGGATAAAATGTTTCAGATTGTTCAGAGTTGAGAGTTAGATAGACAGAAAAGAAAAAAGTGAGATGCGTTCTCCGGAACCTGGTTACAGTTTTGACAGATATTTGTGGTAGTTTGGTTGCATTTGAATGTTTGTAATATAGTAAGTTAGGGTGGTGGCCGCATCTTAACTTGGCCAAGGATAAATGACTGGTTCTTTTTAGTGAGTTGAATTCTGGTGTAATTTATGGTGGGTGTTTGTGTTTAAAATGTTGTTTGGTGATCTGTATCTTAAGAAGTTTTCTGTTAGTGTTGAGGATTTGTTTGGTGTATGATGTGTTGTTAGGTGGAGGTGGAATGTTGTTTAGAATTTGTTTGTAATATAGAGCTAGTGAAGAAGGAGGTTTTTTGAGTCTGTGGAGGATGGGGATAGAGAGAGCAATGTGGCATGGTTGTTGGGGTGTTTGGGTTTTGGTAAAGAATTGTGTGCCTATCTTATCCAGGTGAGTGTCTATGGGTAGTATTTTGGTTTCTTCATGTTGTTGTTGATGTGCATCCTGTTATAGTATTTTAAAAGTTGCCATTTGGAAAAAAACACACAGTTATCCTCAATATTGGAATGAAGGAACAACTAACTTTTCTCCATATCGTAAGGGACAAAAAGTAGCAAAGAAAGTTATTTTCAAGGGTCATGAAGTAGTTAACAAGTTTAAGATACGCTGGGAAGGACCTTTTGTTATAACTCAAGTGAATGATAATAAAGTGACTTATAAGGTTAGAAGAGTAGCAAAGTCAAATGGACAAGAAGGACGAGAGGAAAGAGTTCATTATTCACATTTACGAAAGTGGATAGACATCCCAGGATATCTGTGAAAGAACTGCTTATTTAAGGAGTTGGTTTTTCGAGCGGATGATTCTGAGATAGGTGAGGATATGAATGGCGATGTAGCAGATGATATAACTCAAGAGGAAATAGACTTTAATAGACCTGGTTTAGACCCAGAGACGGATGGTTATCAAGGGGAGAATGATTCTCCATTTGGCGATGAGGATGATGAATTTGAAGGTTTTTTAGATGCAAATCCTCTTCCACCTGTGCACCTCAAAACATTATCACAATTAATAGACCAAGTTAAAGACCTACAAAGCATGAAAGGACAAATAAAAATTTTTGCACACAATTACAATGCAGATATGCTTGCTGGGGATTCAAATCTTAATGGGTAGGTAACTGAAGTTTCTTATACTTTATCTTCCTCTCCTATTTCTTCTATTATCTCTCTTATTATTTCACCTATTTTACCTATACGATATTTAAAAAACCTTTCACAATCTTCGCCAATTACTAACATTTCTAAATCCCCCGTAGATATCTGTACTAACACGTTTTCTGAAAATTTTGATGGATCCATCAGTTCAGTGATTCATCCAAATGTAACAATTGAGGATGGTCCTCCAACTTGCCAAAATGATCAGGTGGACTCATTTCTTGGATTTGAGCATCCAGAAAGTGGATGGACATCTCCAGAAGGCTCAGGATATACATTCCTGAAACAAATGTTTCAAGACACTCCAACAACAAAAGCCTCTGACATGGAATGGGATAATGCATCTTTGTATGTGATTCCTCAGGAACAAAATGAAACAAATTCCCAGTTTTGTTGAAGGTGGATTTTTAAATTTACCAAATATTCATGAAAATAGTTGTGAATTATCAAATGGGAGTATTGAGGCTCATAATCCATTACGTAAAATTTTAGCAGACAATTACAAAGTAACTAATGTACCTTCAGTTACGGATATAGATCTACCTCCATCCTATTCTATTGAAGGAGAATTATTCTTACCTAGGAGAAGCTTAAGATCATCAGTTGGAGGACATGGTAGAGATGTTCCAGGAGGTTCCCCTGAATTAATTGTTAGAGACCCAGCAATAAGATGTTTCACCCGTTCTCAGGGTTGTGTCTTGGATTTCCTGCATATAATGAATACACCTTTAGAGTATAAACACTTTTCCAAACTAATTTCTTTTTCTATTACTAATACAACTATTACCCATACAACTTTATAACTTACATAATTTACCTGTTATAAATAACTGGAAATATTGATATTGAGGTTAAATATTACTTGAAAATCTTCTGCCACACACCAAGCGGTGTAGGTTAATTAAATTAAAAGCAATTTGGGTGAGAGTAAGATTTTGTGTTTCGACCCCGCTGCTCAAAAAGTAAAAAATACATTTAAGAATCATTATTTTGCCAATTGCTGGAGAGGAGAGTGGACTTTAAGAGTTGTATGGGGGTAGAAACACACACTCTTGCATATACTACACACTTTTTCCCTCTTTTACAGATTTGCAAAGGAATTGGCATATGGTGAACAAGGAAAAAAAAAATTTATGACATCATCGAGACCCCTAATAAGCCCAATCATTTTGCCACCCCCTTATTATGTATCCCTTGTTCTCCCCCAACAAAATTGTAAATATTAAAAGGTAAAATGGACCCAGTTCCATAGAAACCTAATACGGAAGATTCTTTTAATATATAGAAATTATTTTAAAACTAACAAACCGATAACATGGATGAATGTGGAAGAGTGCCTGTTAAAAGAAAGGGGGGGGGGTTTCAATTTTAATGGGGAGGGATGAAAGGGAGACTGAGTCCCCTTTCTTATAATGAGGGAATTATTACTATTAAGAGAAAAATCAATAAATTATTTTTTTTTGTATAGTCTTTATTTATAAGTAATACTTCATATACTATAAGTCTTTTTCTCATTCCAGGCTTGATGAGATTCATAAAAAAATTTTAGTTAAATAAATGTTTAAATGATCAATTCATAATTTGGTAAACTTTTGGAAAGCTTTTACACAGCAGTAGGAATCATTTTAGAGGAATATTTGAAAGTATCTCTGGAAGAATTAGATCTATCCAAAGAATAGTTCAAGGACACTCTGGAGAGGAATTTATAGAACCACCACAAAACCCTCATTAATAGGTATTTGGGAATTTATATTTAGTTGAATAAAAAAGTGGAGAGAGGTAGTGAGAAAAATTGAAATAATATAGATTCAACACTTCATGTTTCGAAATATTAGATTTGAAAAAAAAATTATAAATTTCAAATATAAGAATGAAGAAGTCTGAAAGAGATATAAATGTTTTTACTTAATTGATCTTGCAAGGCATATACATTACATTAATACAATGTATAATACGGTATATTTTTCCAGGGTTTTTGTTCAGGATTCTTCTTCCAATTTTTGTTTCTAGGCGTTTGGTTGGATACTACCCAGAAGTCAATTGAGTGAAGAAATACCTTGATTTTGGGATTACTTGCAAGATTTTGCTCTGTGGTATTTGTACATTGTTGTTTCAATCCATGAATGTGCAGAATCGGTCAAGGCTGAAGACTATCTTTTGACACGTATCGTCTATAGCCGGAAGATCAACGTACCCATAATCTATTGGAAATAGAAGTCTCGTACATGAAGAAAAGAGAGAGTTTAAAGATAAGGAATTTTAATTACCATAGCTGTACAGTGTACACTTTTCACTCACTTTTCCTCTTCCTTACTAACAACACAATTACACGTAATTCCTAATAACCCACTTCTCATATCTATCCACTCTTTTCTCCTGCATGCGGCACAGCACGCAAACTGAGGCAAGGAATAAGATAAGACCAAATAAGTTGTAAGAGAGAGGAGTTAGATGTTTAAGAAAAGTATTGAAGGGAATTACAGATTTTGTGAAATCCGGAAAATGAATAGTTGAGACTTCAGAAGAAATAATATTTAGTAGAAGTTTGTTGATGAAAAATTTTGAATTTTTAATATAAAAAATAAAATAACATTTTTTGTAAATTTAAAGTTTATCCATAGCCCTGAGAATAGGGATTATATAAAAAATTTGATTTATCAATAAATTTGGGTATTTGTTGTTATTTTGCTTGTTCAAATTCCTGGATCCGGCCGTTGGAAAAGGCCAGAAGACAAAAAGTAAGTAAAAAGAAATTTCGTTTATGTATGAGAGGAGGTGGAGCAATAGATAGGAGGACCTGTCAGGTAACCCCAGAACATATACAATATAACACTTCCCTACACATTAAACCTAAACTTTTGTACCCCATTTCCCCACTCGCCATTAAAGTGTATTAGTGCCTATGGGAGGGGTTACCAGCTAGAGTGTGGTATCTAAATATAGTGAGAGAAGTTTTGTTGCTGATGTGTGTAAGCCGAAGCGAATGTTGAGTGACAATGGACCAGAGTTTGTAGGGCAGGCGTTTGAGCAAATGTTGAGAGATTGGGGCATTGAACATGTGAGAACGACACCGTATATGCCTAGTTCAAATGGGTTGGCTGAGAGAACGATTCGGACGTTGAGTGAGATGTTAAGGATGATGAGTGAAAGAGAGAATGAGTGGGATTATTGGTTGGGAAAGTGTTGTGGGCCTAAAATATGACTGTGCATAGATCAACTGGTATGTGTCCTTGTATGTATGTGATGAATTTTGAGAAGTTTGTGAAGCCAAGGTTTGGGATGCCTGAAAGTGATAGGGATGTTTGGAGAAAAGGAAGTCTGAAGTTTGTACGTTTTAATGTAGGTGACAAGGTTTTAAAGGAAGTGATTGAGAAAGGACAGTTGAATGTGAGTAAAATGAGAGAAAAATTTGAAGGGCTGTATGTTGTGAAAAGGGTTATGTCTAATGGGGTTAGTTATGTGTTAGAGAGTGAGAAAGATGGTAGTGTGAATGAACTTAGAGTGCATCAGGTACAATTGAGGCCGTGGAGAGAGCCGCCTGAATATTTGAAGGCTCACCCAGTGTATAAGTTTTTGGTGAATGAGGATGAAATGAATGAGAATGTGGAAAGAGTAGATGACTTATGATTGAACGGGAAAGGGTTAGTGTTAGTGGCGAGAATAAGAAAAAAAGCGAAAAAGGGGAACATCAGGAAATGTGAGTAGACTGAAGGTGTTATTCAATGATAAAGAGAATAATGAGGATTTTTCTGATTTTGGTGGGATAATGGACAGAGTTTGAGAAAAAGTATGTATACTGCATGCAAGTTTCCGTTAGATGAAAGTGAGTGTGTTGGCAGGGTTGAGAGATATTAGAGATAGGAGTGTGCATATGAAAGTGAATGATTTGAGTAAATTCTGTGTGGAATTGGATGAGGTAGTGGATGTTATAAAGGCAAATGCCAAGCTGAGAGAGATTGATAAAGAGATTGCAGAGATGTCTGAGAGGTTACCTAGAAGAGGAAGTGTGAATGAAGTGGTGGAGGTAAGAGATGAAAGAGAGGAAAGTAGTGAGAATAAATAAAGTGAACAAGTGATGGAATATGAGAGACTGTGTACAAGGGGTAGAGGTGCTGTAAAAGAGTATGATTGGGTGATGAAAACAGCGTTATAGATGGATTGTAGGGTGAATATGATACAAACTTAGGTGGGAGGGATGTGTTGAGTTGCCTTTAGTGGTACTATTTTAGTACGGTCAGTATTAGGCCCTGGAGGAACGTCAGCCAGACAGTCAGTCAGTCATAGTCAGTAGTAGAGTTCAAGGAAGAGTTAGGACGGTAGTGTAGGAAAGTCTTTTGTTTGTATCATGTTGTCATATTGGGTATATTAATTATGTCATGTATGATGGTGGTATGAAGGGGGGGAATACATGTGAGTGATGGGTGTTCTGACAACGTCAGTAGTTAGTAATTCTCTTTTCAACGGTCCTTATTACCTTCCATTTTTTTTGCTTTCGCGGCATTCACCACTCTTCTTTTTTAGTTGAAAGTGAATGATTGTAGATGAGTGTGGTTGGCTGCTTTTTTCATGTCAGGGTTCACACTGAAATTTTGAATTTGATTTCCCTGACCAAATCTGCAAATTTTCCCTGACCAGCGTGTTCGTTATTTTTGGCGTATAAAATATCTATTAATCATTATTGCAGCCAATTTACTCAGTTTATACATGAAATTATTGAAAATTTACTTTAGAAACTGTTCATCATCATATTAATTATTATTGCAGCCTATTTACTCAGTTCATACATTAAATTATTAAAATTTACTTTAGAAACCTGTTCATATCATTATGATTTAAAATAATTTTTTTTTTTTAGTAATCAGCCTATACCTTCGCCATAGCAGTCCATTCGTACTCCTTTTTTAATATTTTCCAAAAGTAAACAGTTTTATTTATACAAAAGGAAAATAAATTAAAAGCTTACATTAATAAATAGCCTAGGTGAATAACGTCCACTGTTATCATAAAAGTTCCTAAATGGGGAAATTTAGGTTAACTTTTTCTCCTCAAGCATCTGAATTTTTGATTTTATAGCGTCTACTTCTGTCAAAGCTTTCAGTTTTAACATCTTTCTCTGCTCTTCAAGCTTATTGATCTGTATGGATAATTTTCTTTTTTTCAACCTTTTTTATTCTTCTTCTTCTTTTTGGTTCTGTTTTGACTCTTTGAGATGTTCTTCATATCTCCTATGGGCAGCTCTTACATTTGTCAACATTTTTTGAGTGATAGGAACTTTATGAATACTTTCATGAGATCTTATAGCATTGTGACTTTTTAAGTTTCCCTTGTTATTACACTCATGGTCACACTCAGAACATTTAAATAATTTTATATTTTGATGCTTAAGTATGTGTCTTTGCGAAAATATCAGTCCTATTTAAATAATTTGACACAATTCCCATAAAATTGATTCCCAGGTACTATTGAAGAAAAAAACTAATCAAGTCTCTTAAAAAGACAGTCACCATCCAAAAATATTTTGAATTTTAATTCAAGGGTAGAATGAGCTTCACTTCACTGCAAAGTAGAGTGTATTGTGCTTTTGCTTCTAGTAAAATAAGGAGCAAGTCCATGGTTAATCAAACATATTTACATTTCATCAGCCCCATTTTAAAAATTTGAAGTTACCGCACTATCTGGAACATTAATTTAAATGTTTCCCCTATATCTGCACACGAGTTTAAAGACATTTTATCATCCATGCCCATAGTATTTCAGATCTTGTAACATCATCTTTAAACTGGTTTTGGTTGGTTATTAATAGAACACTCAGGGTCATTTACAATCGGTTGAGTATGATTAGAAGTTGATGGATTGGATAATTTTCAGTGCACTCACTTTCCACTAATATTTGTATTATTAGACACGTAACAAAAAAAGTTTTTCAATGATGGTTGATTTTTTAATTTTGATTAATTCAAAAGGAGTTCCCCTCTTGAATGTGAAACTTCGGCTTGGCGTCCCATGTTAGATAGATCAAAGTTCTTTTTACATACTTTACAGTATGCCTTGGAACTATCAGGTCCTTTACCCAACCACCTGATAAACTGTGGGTTCAGTTTGACGTCCAACCACTGGTCGTTAAAGTTAGTTTTTTTTGTTTGAAGTCATTTTATAAATAAATAATAAATATCTTCAACTGCACAAAAATCCAAAATCACTTCGTCAAACCTCAAAAAAAAAACACCTCAAAAAGTATAAATCCCTAAAAAGAAAAAGAAATAAACAGATTAAGTCATACAAGTCAAAACAATCCATACACCAACAACCTTCAATCAAAAGGATGAACTTGGAACAACCTCTACGAACGGAATAGGAAGAATAGTAGGTAATAGTGAACTAAAAATAAAAAGAAACAGGATAGAAGTAGATTTAGGAATGTCAATTCTCGCCATGCCTTTCAATTCACTTCAATACATCTCTTATTCCACAATTAAACAGTAAGGAAAAATATGTATCAAAATATGACTAGGCATTGTCTTTTAATAATGTTTTGAAATTTTAAAATTTCCCTGACTTTTTTGGAATTTTCCTGACTTTCAGCATATCTTAAAACGTTTCCCGGACTTTCCCTGACCAATTTTTTTTTTTCTGACTTTCCCTGACCTTCCAGAAAGTGTGAACCCTGCATGTATACATTTTTTTCTTTCTGTAGGATCATTTATTATGGAATTTGTAAAATAATATTTAAATAGAGGATTGTGAACAGTATTGTGTTGTGGACTGTGGAAAAAGTAATGATATAGATGGTATGGTGAAGTTTGTAGTGGTTTCGTGGAACCTTATTTTCTGGTGGATGTGGAATCTTTCTATAACCTCAGGAAGTAGTCTAAGGGTAATTATTGTTATTGATATTGCTATTATGATGGTTATTATTGTTCTTATAATGGTTATTATGATTATTATATTATTAGTATTATTAGCAGCAGAGTATTGGCATTTGGTATTGGTATCCAGTATTGTTGTGTCGTATTGAAGTAAAGGTGGTCTACTGGTCACTTTGGAATTGAAGTAAAGGTGAAGGTCTCCTGTGGTCACATTGGAATTTTGGAAAGTAGATGTTGTGGAAGAAAA
Source organism: Trachelipus rathkii (assembly GCA_015478945.1). Classification (NCBI taxonomy): domain Eukaryota; kingdom Metazoa; phylum Arthropoda; class Malacostraca; order Isopoda; family Trachelipodidae; genus Trachelipus; species Trachelipus rathkii. Next base: position 49,540 of record JABUQX010016522.1, on the reverse strand, counting down.
AAACTGGTCAATAATATTGCCCAGGTACTAATTATTTTTATGTTGATATTTTTTTTATATTTTTGGATATATTATTATTGACTTTTTTTATGATTGAATTATTTTCATGATATTATTTAATGATTTTTCTAATAATTAATTTAATAATTGATGCAATATTAATGATATATATTATTATTATTTAACTTATTATTTTCATAATTTTTTCTGGCTAATTTATTTTATCATTGCTGTTATGTTAGGATACATATTTTTTTATCTCTTTCCAGTTTTTTTTCTGAGGCTGGTTTTTTTTGGAACCGGATATTTTTCTGTGGCTGTATTCCAGTTTTTGCTGTGGCTGGATTTCTTCTGTGGATGGATTTTTATGTGGCTAGATTTTTGTATGTGGAACCAGTAATCAGTAACTGTATATGCAATAATATAGAACTTAAAGGTCAAGGACTGCCTAAATAAAATGTAAAGTGGATTTTGGAAATTAAAATAAACAAGAAAATCAAATTTGAAAACTTTACAATACATTTTAAATAAAATAACGGGGGAAATTAGAAAGACGATTTGAAAGGAGAAAGGGAAAAATGCCAAGTAAAGAACAAATTGGAAAATTAAAACTAAAAAAGGCTAAATTGAAAATACAGATCAGATTAAACAAGTCTAAACAGAAAATAAAATTAAATTGTAACATATTTTGAAAAAAGTATAAAAGTGGAAAATAAAACGGGGAAAAAAAAGTTGTTGTAAAACTAAAATTGGAAATAAAGTAGTACCATAAAAAGTGAGCAACTTGAACATATGTGGTACCATAAGATATGCAACACTTAAATATAAAGTGTGGTACCCTCAGGTATAAAAATAAAAATAAAACTTAAAAACAACGTAAACGTACTATTGACAAAGTGAAAGGTTTTTATTAGATAAAAGATATTTATATGTACATTTCTTGAATCATTTTATATATTATATTTTTTATTTTATTTTATATTATATTCTTTTCATATTATCATATACAATATATTTGGTATAGTGTAGTAGATAACATTGTAGAGTATTGTGGTAACATGTATGTATTTTTTTCGTAATGATTAAGTGGTATTGGAATACCAGGTATATTAATTTTTGTATTTGTATATATTCGGAATTAACTAAATAAGTGAGAAATATTTGTAAAATTGGTGTTGGTTTATTACTTTGTCTTTCTTTTTTTTGTAATAAAAGTAATGTGTATATGTATATTTTATTTGTAATAAATTTAAAGTGTGTATGTGTTGTGTCCTTATATCTTCCCTCAGTTGCCCTGACAGATAGCCTCATGACCATTAAAATTCAAATTTTTGTAGTTTAAGATTAAAGTAAAATCTGCTACAACAATAGGGACAATAAGAATCAATAATGTCACACCTAGCTGGGCTGATACATTGAAAGGTGTTAATTATGCCATTCACAACATAATAACCATAACAGGGCTGCAGATACAAATAAATGAAATTCACCCAACACATTCAGAACCATAGTCAGTTCTACCGAGATAATCGACAGAATGTCAATAACCGACAATGCAGTTCCAACTCTCTGACAAAAAGTGGGGACAGAGGCCCAAACACACCCTCTGATCCTAATAATAAACGGCATCTGAGGTGTGAGTATTGTGAGAATGTTGGACATGTGATGGGTGAATGCTACAAATACCTTGGTATTTGTAGTTACTGCCGCAAGAGAGGTCACATAAGATCTGAATGTAGATCTATGTGATCCCCTCCTCAGTCTCCTCCTCATACCCACAGAGGAGTATGTCCTTTCTGTAAAGCACCAAATGTTGGTATTAAGTGTTCCTACAAGACACCTCCACGTCATACAGATAACCTTCAGAAGTCTGCCAATAAACAGTCTAGTCCCTTTGGAGTGTTTTTCCTTCAGGAAAACACTCCAAAGACCTAGAGAAACAAAGTGGAACCTGAATACTTACCAGCAAATGGGAGTGATACATTTCAGCCTATGCGCCGCTATTTGAATAAATGTAACTGGTGCCACTCATCACATTATTAGGGCTGTTGCATGGGTGTCGAAGAAAAGCCTATTAGTCAGGATGCTAGAGCTTTAAACTCAAGTCCTCCACAGAAGTGAGTCATTCTGTGGAGATGGTTCCTTTATCTGACTCAGACAAAAAAAATGGCATCAAGGATCCCCATAGGATGGATCTACATTTTTGTACATTGGACAGTTAGGATTATACATTTTGTTTCCTTATGTGCTTATGTGCTAATCCATTTCACTTTTATGGAATGTTCTCATATCTCCGTATTCTTCAGGTCACAATATTTAATAAAAGCTTTTCAGATTAATAGATTGACAATTCTGAAATTGGCGCAGCGCAATTTATATTGAGTGAGCCATTCATCCTCAACAATCTACAGATTAGAAGTATGCTTTACTGTTGTACTGATTATTCTTGTTAATTTTGATATCTGGCATATATGCGTAGGTATTTTATGAAGCATTTGGGACTTACCAAATTTACTATACTGCTTTTACAGATACATTGAGAAGATCTTCAAGATTAACAAGTTCAAATCATTCAGTCTCCATTTCAATTAGTCCAGCACCCCTGAATACTGAATAGAGTAGGTTCATGTACAACCATTAATTAATTAATTAATTAGCATGTAACATTCTTACAGGAAAAGTAAGACACTCAATCTTACTCATTCTTCCAGGTGCTAATTGTGGGTCCAAAGACTGCATCTGCCAGTTGTGGTTCCAAATACAGTATCTGCCAGTTGTGGGTCCCAAAGACTGCATCTGCCAGTTGTTATTCCAAAGACTAGTTGGATTCAAGTGCTATTGTTAATTATGAAGATCAATACTTCCCACGTGAAGTCAGCCACAGATCCATCACTGAAGAATGATTCTGTCAAGAAGCATAACTAAGTTTAGTAGTGCATTTCTTTTTGCATTCTTCACTTCATAAACAATGCAAAACTCACCTTACTCAGCAAGCTTTCTTATTGTTATATCAGTCTCACACTAAGCACTGTTTTCTTACCTCCACGAACTAGTCATACAGATTTTAAATTTGACTCATTTTTATTCTGAAAGCCGAGGCCTAGACTCAATTATCCCAGTTTTGTTGAATAGTTTTCCAGTCTCTGATTATAGATTAGGTTAGATTAAATTATATTGTCTTCCCTTTCTTTTATTTTATTTACCCTTGATTCATAGCCCAAGTATTAAAAATTCGGAAGTTCTCTAAGGCGAGCTCTAATAGACAAACTTGTATCGGACAGTGATTTCGAACAGCCACTTTGTCCTTCAATTACCTTCCAGTTTTGAGGAAATTTACTGACTCATTTATCTGGGAAATTCAGAATTCAGAATTCAGAAAATTTGTTTAATTGATCCTATCAACCCCACTACAGGCATAAAAGGATAAACCATTATGTGAGTCTGTATATAAGAACTTGGAAAACAATAGTCATCCCTTGTTTATATTTACACTTTAATATGACCATATCATATTAAAGCATGGATGACTTACAATTGTTTCTTACCAGAATCAAACAACATACATCCGCAGTTCCTGTTCCAGCAGCAATAGCATAAGCCCCCTACATAGAGGATAAATTCCAATAGAGTATTTATAAAGCTATTCGTACATGCCGCATATATAAATACATTTGTCACATCTGCAAGTGATTCTTATTCATCATATCAGCAACAGCTGTTTATATTATCTTATTTATAACTATTTTAATTTATGCATTATTTATTATTCATATTATTTTCATTGTAAGTGAATATAACAACCTCTTATATTCACAGGGGTCACACCTTGGGTTCTCAACTTCATATATTGGGTTTATACCTGGGATGAAACTCATACCTTGAGTTCATACTTAGGATTTCATACCTATTCTGTTGACCTGTGCTGATTTTGAACTACCTACTTATCTGATTTATACTACCTCGATTTTGGAAAACATCTCTGGATCGCTGAATACTGACGTCCTTGTACCAACATCATCTTGGACTTCAGACTTCGATACACGCTTATAACAGGGTTCACACTGAAATTTTGAATTTGATTTCCCTGACATTCCCTGACCAAATCCGCAAATTTTCCCTGACCAGCGTGTTCATTACTTTGCGTAAAATATGCTATTAATCATATTGCGCCATTTACTCAGTTCAATACAATTAAATTGATTGAAAATTTACGTTTTTTAGAAACTGTGTCATGCATCATGGATGAATTTAAAAGAAAATAATTTATTTTTAAGTAATCAGCCACCTATACCTCCCCATAGCCGTCAACGAAACTCCTTTTTTATCTGTGAAGATGAGGACTTTTATGTTATACAAAAAGGGAAATGAATTAAAACTTACATTATCGACTAGTGAATATCGTCACTGTTCATCACAAGTTCTAAATGAGATTTTGGTTAACTTTGGCTTCTGGTGCATCTGAATATTCATTTAAAGAGTCTTCTTCTGTCCAATAGCTTTCAGGTTAATATCTTCGTCTTGCTCTTAATTTATAGATCTGTATGGGACTTATTTACTGGTAAAATCCGGAGCACTTTTCCTTCTTCTTGTCTTTTAACTCACCACCACAACTTCCATACTTTCAGCTACATAGTGAAGTCTGGTTACTTTTGACAACATTATGAGTGTACGGAAGCTTTATGAATACTTTCGTTTAATGAATCTTATATGATTGTGCACTGGTTCTTTGAGAAATCAGTACTATTGTTCTTTCTAGATTCCTGCGAGGGGCACTTGGAAAAATTGCTTAATTTATGAAAAATAGCGTCGCTTGCCACTGCTCCGCCATTTCCATGCGAAATATATCAGTCCTAATGCCTAATTTATAATTGATGGCACTATTCACATAACATTGATTCAGGTACTGAGTAAGAAGAGAAAAGATCGTAGATTCAAGTCTCTTAGATGAAGGAACAATCACAATGTTCTGCAATAAGTATTTTGAATTTCCTCAATAAAGGGTAGAATGAGCTCACTGCAAAGTAGAGTGGATTGTGCCTTTTGCTTTCTAGAAAAATAGGGAGCAAGTCCATGGTTAAACACATATTTACATTTCATCAAGCCCATTTTAAAAACTTTGAAGCTACTGCGCTATCTGGAAAACATTAATTAAAATGTTTCCCCTATGATCTGCACCGGAGTTTAGAACATTATCATTCCCCACCTTTAATGCCCATTGATGTATTTCGAAGATCCTGTAACACATCCTTTTTAGCAAAAAGATGAATACTGATGATAAACTGATTTGGTTGTTATTGATTAAAGACCACTCAGAGTCATTATCGAATCGGTGAATGGTATGATTTTATGAGTTTACGGGGTAGCCGAGCCATTTACCGGTGTAACAGAGTTCACTTAATGGATTGTATTTATTAGAAGTATGTAATTGAAAATGTTTTCATATAGATGGTTGGTCCTCCTGAGTTTTGATTAAATTCAAATGAGTTTTCCTCTTCTTGAATTGTGAAATTTCGGTCTTGCGTTCCCATGTGAGTAATAGATTCAAGTTCTTTTTAGCATACTTTTACCATGTAGGCTGGAAATTATCAGTCCTTACCCAATCCAGCCGTATATAACTGGTGGTTCAGTTTGACAACCAACCACTGGTCGTTAAATCTTCTTATTGTTTTGAGTATTTTATAAATAATAATATTAATACTCAAACCTGGGTTTTTGCGTTTCTATCAACGTTTGTTCAATGGATCTCAATAAAGTAATCAAATCCCTAAAAAGAAAATAATGATAAAACAATTTGTTTTTTTAATTTCATTATTCTATGTTCTAAATACACATCCATTTAACCATCACGCTTTTTAATCAAAGGATGAAACTTGAACAATCTCAGAACAGAATAGGAAGAAATAGTAGGTAAAGTGAACTACAAATAAAGTAAACTATGATAGAAGTAGATTTAGTGGATTGTCGATTTCCTCGCCCATTTCTTTCAATTTATCTACTTTTATTCATATATACATCTCTTTATTCTCACAATTAGTACAGTAAGGAAAGAAATATATCGAAATAAATATCGTAACTTGGTCATTGGATCATTCTTCATGATTTTTGTAAATTTAAAATTTCCCCTGACTTTTTGAATTTTCCCTGATCTTCACCATATCTAAAACTGTTTCCTCTGACTTTGTCCTTGACCAATTTTTTTTTCCCTGACTTTCCCTGACCTTCCCTGACTTTCCAGAAAGTGTGAACCCTGTATAAGTAGACATTTTTATTTTTGTTCGCATCTACTTCATACAAGATATAATACACACTCTTGCTCCTTCTTTGCAAGGTGCCACATGGAATTGTGTTTGTTGGAAAGCTTCAGTAAATTTCAGTAAATAAGCAATTGCTTATCTTTGTACATAAAAAAATAAGCATAGTAAAATTAACTGTTGATTACACAATCTACTTTGATTTAACCATCTGCATGTTTCAAAGCTGTTGCATTTTCACAATGATACTTTGGGAGATATTCACAAGTGTTCCTATTCCACCTAGGCTTGAATACTGTTAGGAGGAGTAACCTAATTTTAGTTTCTCTACTCTTTTAAAAATTCGCGCCTCTTAGCTTTAGAACGCTGACCTCAGTCTTAGCAATTTTAGGTATTAATAATATGGTTTTATAATTTTGGGAATATTTTTGTTAGCTTTCTGCTTATTCTTTTAGTACCTTGTGTAATTGAGATGATGTAAATTTTTTATCAAAGCGACTTCAACCTGGACACTTAATTGAAATTATCTTCTAAATAAAAAGATTTTTATACAGTATATAACTTTAGCCATCCATCGAGCTAAATGATAATGTCCAGGTTGATGGAAATTTATTTCTTTTACTGAAACTCCACCTAAGAATATCAAAATTAAATATAAAAACTCTCTATAATCGTCCCTAGGTAAATCTTTTTGAATTTTGAAACTCTTAAAAGCTAAGCTTTCTTCAGCAGAGCCTTTAAAAATTTGGTAAACCTCTGCATCCGTTGCATAGTCATAAATTTCGTCTTTCTTTAACTTTGGCCATTTTTTTAAAAAAAATCTTTTAAGTAATTGGATATCAGGCCCAGACATATTCGCTAGTTTAGGTGCTGCACAAGCAGCATGCAGCACGAGATCAAAAATGTGGTGGCGGCAAACTAAAAACAAAATTTTTCTCCCTAACCTATGTTCTAGAAGAATGCATGCAAAATTTACACATCCTGTGTTTGAAGCAGTCATGTCAAAATCAAAATCTTCAATTTTGTCTGCTATTATTCAATCACAGATGGTATCATATATTACTGCAGATACTTCTTGCCCGGTTGTTCTTGTCAGTTCTAGAACTCTAAGTTATTTATCGACATTGGGAGCTGTAGCGATAACTGTAGAGATAAGAGGAAGGCGATCTACTTCAGATCTTCCTGATAAAGTTGGAAGCAGTTTAGAGTCCCAGTGAATTACTGCAAAATTTAAATTTAATTCTAAAAATGAACTTTTAATTTCTTATCTGCTTGCTTGCGAAAATATTGTATCTCTCTTCTCAGAGAAGATCTGTTTATGACATAGTCATTAGGATTTAGTGAAATAGCTTTTAAAGTTCCTCACGCTAGAAGACATCTATCTTTATAGCTTATTTTGCACTTATCCAGGGCTGCTGAAAGTCGCGCAGTTAAAAATTATTTTATAACTCCTCTCTTTGTTCTTACATCAGTAAACCCCATCGTATCATCTGAAATCTACTGCAAATTAGAATGGCTTGCAACGGCTCGCAATTCGTTGTCTTCATTATCTGACACTTCTGTAGTTATAGAATCCGCAACATTGGCTGAAAGAAATTTTTATTAATCTTTTATTGTATTGTATTAATGGCATATTATATGGATCTTTCCTGATTCATCGATAGCTGCCCAAAAACATTCATAACCGATATTTTTGGGCATCAGTCGTTGAAACAGGAAAGGACCTGTTATATAATATATATTGCAATTACAATTATATGTCAATCATGATATATGTAAATACTAAATGCTGTACAACATCTTTTAATCTTACCTTCATCAAAAGATTTTGTTTCAATATTTCGGGAATGTTCTCCGACATCAAAATTAACATGACTTTTTTCTCCTTCAGCTTCTTTCTGTGTTCGTAATTCTGACCTCTTCTCTGGTAAAATTAGTATCTTTCCTGGCTTTCATGCATCCATGGCTGCCACTTTTTCTTTGTGATATTAAAATTCCTTCTCGCTTTCATGCATCCATGGCTGCCACTTTTTCTTTGTGATATTAAAATTCCTTGTCCTCAGGGATCTTCATCATTTCTACTGCATTGGCACATGCGATATCAAATAAGTCATCTAGTTATTTAAATTTGTTTTTTCTCTACCCGCATAATTCACGGTTTCTGTTCTTGCTCTTGAACAATTGTTACCAGGTTGCATACATCTTTTTTCAGCTTTTATCGCAGTTTAAATGATTATGATGGGGAACCCGCGCTTTCTTCCAAAACACTAAACACTCATCTCTCACAAACGCGGCCTTTTCATTCAAAAGTAGCTTTGCGAATCTCGTATTATAAGAAAGTACACTTTAGCAATTGCGTTTTCATGGAAATTTACTACTCGTAATTTCGTGCGCCGTTTTACCTAACAAGGAAAACTTTTCATCTTGATATTTTTTACAACTTATTACAAAGGTTTGATAAGAGAATAGTAACAGGAAACAAATGAAATAAATAACAACACTAAAATATAGTAAACATCACAAGAAATGTAGAATTGCATTTGCAACTCCAAGATTTCAAATATAACTGAAATAAATTTTAACGTGTGTTCACAGAACAGCGACGAGGTTGACGCCATCAACTTCCAACCAATTTGAAGGCTTGGACAGATCAAAACAAACCCTTTGATCATTTGAAATCCTTTCAGGCCTCTTGTTCAATAATACAATATATATTGTTATTTTTTAAAATAATTTATTATAAGAATATTTGATAATTATTGTCACTAATCATGATCTTTTACAAGAAGAATCAAAAGAAAAGCACAACAAGTGGATAGCATACATTTATTTGGTAAATAATTCCACGGCTCCATAGCTACAGAATCTGAGTTTTCTGCTATAACTCTAAAAGTAGTTATTTTACGATAATGACGAAGGGTCAAATTTATAGAAGATAACATCAGCTACAAAAAAATATAGACTGACAATATTTTCGTAAATGCAATAAATTTCAAATAAAAATAGCATTTCGCGAAAAGCTCCAAAAAATGGCTATACTTAGACCTTGATGCTCGTCCACTTAACATGACTTGATCTACGTGAAATTTCTAGATTAACTTTCTTTCATGCACTGTTTAAGTTATAAATGGTACGTATTTTGAATTCTAAAAAAAAAATATGAACCACCTTTATATATATATATATATATATATATATATATATATATATATATATATATATATAATATATATATATTATATATACTATTTTAAATATATATATATTATATATATATATATAATATATA
>JABUQX010016522.1:32500-35000 GCA_015478945.1 Trachelipus rathkii | reverse complement strand
AGTATAAATAATTTATATCATTTATCTTGTTGAAAATAATTTCGTTATCAAAGAAAATTTAGTGGAGATATACTGAAACACAATTTCGGAAATAAGTTCATACAATTTTAATCAAAAATTTAAAAAAAAGGAAAGAATCTGAAGCTGTTCCACAGGCTCGGAAGGGAGCAATTTCTGGTTCTAATGTTATATCTGTTTGTTTTGCATTTTTTTAACTTTGCTAATTATCATATTGATTATGATAAACTACTTTTCAATGTTGTTTTGTCGGTGGTCATGCGCGGAGCTCACAGGTATCGCTGTATAGTGTTTATTATTGGTGGTGTTTTTGTTGAGTAGGGTTTTTAGAGGTTAAGTTTGTTATATAGTATATAGTATGTGGGTGTTTATTTATGGTAGGTGTATGTGTAAGTGTTTTGTGTTATTTAGTATTGTGGTATTAGTAGTAGTTGTTAGTTATTTGATTGAGGTAGTGTATGTCTTTGATTGGTTTGTGTGGTGTTGGGTTGTGTAGTATTTTATTGTATTGGTGTGAGTAGTTGTGATTATATTTATTTGGGTTAGTTGTTTGTTTTATGTGTTATAGTAGTTATATGGTATTTATATAGTTATGTGGTTTTTTAGTTGAGATATAGGTGGTTGTGCGTTGTACGTGGTCGGTGTGCGTGAGTTGTGACGCTATTAGAAGTCAGAATTTGGAAAAGAATGAACGAGTGCAGGATCTTTATCGGGTGTTAGAGATGAAAGGAGAGGAGTGGAGAAGAGATGAGCGAATCTTTTCATACAGTGTACTAATGTCAGTGAGTAAAGTGTATTAAATGTATTTTTTTTTGTTTTTTGGTCTGAAGTAACGAAGGATGTTTCGCATGGCGTTGGAGTTAAGGCCAGAAATTATTAAGAAGCAGGTAGCGCTGTTAGTCTTGATATTTAGTCTATTCATAAATGTAGTGTTTTGAAGTTTTTGTATTGAATTGCGAATAATAATTGAATTAAATATGATACTGTTTTTTTTTTTATATTATAAAACTAATATATTAGTTTTTTTTTGATATACTTTTATATTATTTGATTAGTAAGAGGAGGTATAGTGATAGTATTTTGTTGTATGTATGTTTGGGTCTCAGTTTTTTGTCTGAATTATAGTTTTATTTGGTTATTTTTTAAAGAAGACTAAGTTAATGGTGTTCAATTGGATATGTTAGATTTCTGTGTTGAGGAGGTACATGTATTAAGTTTGGTTTTCTTGGTGGTTCAGTGTTTCTTTTGATATAAAGTGGAGGGTTAGATTACACATTTGTGATTTTAAAATATATAGGAGAAGTCTAGGCTGTGTTCAACGGATTTTCTGTGTGTCTATTTGTTTGTGGAGGGGCTGGTGCTGTCGCAGTTGGTCAGTATGGTAAGATTATGCTTTTGCATGGATTGTCTTGGTTGTCTGTGGGGTGGGATCCGCGCGTTGCTGGTTCTCTTTTATGGCAGTGCGTCTTTTCTCAGATGGAACGGTCGTCAGGAGTATTCAAATGGTACTTTTTCTGCGATCTTGGATCAATGTACTATTGGTCTGCATTGTTCGTGCGGTTTATCTTGTGTTTTATACAGTGTGTGTAGTTATATATATATTAGTTATGTTATGGTGAGTATGTATTATAGTGGTGGTTTTTATATGTAGGATCTTGTGTTTGTTTGTATTTGTATTGAGTGATGTTTGTTGTGTATTATTGTAGGTTAGGTAGGGAAAGTTTTGGGCAGAGTGTCAGGTTCGTTTGGGTGTGAAGTGGTTTTTGGTGGGTATAGTTGTTATTGTGGTTTTGTGTTTAATATGGTTGAGTTTATTGGTATATTTAGGGATATAGTTGTGTTAGTATTTTTGTTGGTGGTTGTATTAGTTATTTAGTGGTGTGTGGAGTTATGTTGTATTAGGGTGTGTATTAGTATAGTTATGGTTATGTGGTATTGAGTATTTAGTAGTTACATTATATATATGTATTATATATAGTTTATATGTTTATTTTTGGTTTTGTGTTGTAGTATTGATAGGTGAGTGGTAGGTAGGTTAGTGTATGTATAGTATGGTGTGTGATGTTGTTTAGTTGGTGTGTGTGATGGTTGATAGTGTGATGGTTACGTTATGTGTAGTATAGATATGGTGTGTATGGGTGAGGTATTTTATTTTGGTAGTTATTTATGACTTTGTGATGGTTGGGTAGTTAGGTGATGTTTGTATATGTAGTACATGTTATATATAGTAGTATGGTGTTGGGTTGTATAGTGTGTGTAGGTGTGTTAGGTTTAGGTTGTATTTTGTTGGGTATGGTAGTAGTGTATATATATATATATAGTATATATATATATATATATAGTTATGTATATTGGAGTGGTGGGGGTGGTTGTGATGTAGTATTGGTAGTATGATTTGTTGGGTGGGGTAGTAGTTGGTGATATTTGTAGTTATTGAGTTGTAGTTGTGGATACTTATATTATATGTTGAGTTTGGATGTTT
>JABUQX010016522.1:0-27500 GCA_015478945.1 Trachelipus rathkii | reverse complement strand
TGGTGTTGGTTGTGGTTTTTGGTTGGGTTTTGGTTTTGGTGTGTTGTTTTATGTGTTTTGGTGTGTTTGGTGTTTGGTTTGTGTGTGGTTGTTTGGTTGTGTGTGTGCTGTGTGTGTTAGGTGGTGTTGGTGGGTTGTGGGGGGGTGGGTGGGCTGTTGGGGGTGGTTCTGGTGTTTGGGTGGTTCTGGGTGTGTGGTGGTTTGTTTGTTGTTGGGTGGTTTTTGGGGTGGTTTGAGTTGGGGTGGGTTGTTTTTGTGTGGGTGGGGGGGGTGGGTGTTTGGTGGCTGTGGTGGGTTGGTGGGTTGGTGTGTGTTGTGTTGTTGGGTTGGGGTTGTTGGGGGGTGGGGTTTGGGTGGTGGTTTGGTGGGTTGGGTGGGTTGGGTTGGTTGTTTTGTTGTGGGTTGTTTGGGTGGTGGTGTTGGGGGGTTTGGTCGGGATGAATGAAATCAGGATAAAAATTTTCAGATCATATGTAGTCGGGGGAGATACACAATTTTTATTTTGATAATATTTTTTTATATGCAGTGGTTTTAGATTTGTCTTTGGAACAAATTTAAAAAAAAAAAAAAAAATTGAAAATTTATAAAAAAAAAAATATTTTGAGTATACAAAAAATCAATCTACGTAAAAAGAAAATTGTATCTCGCCCGACTATATACGCTTTGAAAATTCGATGTTAATCGGATAAGTAGAAAAAAATATAGCATATGTGTATACTGTTTCAAAATAGTTATGGTGTTTTTTGGGAAAGAGGGTAAAATATAATAATTTTGATCGTTTGCCGGTGTTCGTTCTTTAGGCCGTTTCTTATCTATGTTCGCAATTGTTTCTGATGAGTCTTATTTTGGCCAGACGTGTGATACATGCGGTGGGTTTTTATACCTTTAGTTGAGTTGGAGATTGGTCTGATTAGAGAGATATAAGTTTGGTTTATAGATGGTTGTGCGCGAGTTGTGCAGTGTGGCGGGTGGGGTGGTTGTGATAAGTCATGACCTTATCTGTGGAGGTAGAGTTGTTATATCCGAAGTGGTAAATGTGGCGATGGGCTATATTTATGAGAAGTAGATTATGCGGTGTGTATCTCGCCCGATTACATATGCTCTGGAAATTTCATTCATAGCGCCAGCTGGAAAATTGGATTTGGTGCAATTTTATTTAATGGGCTAGGTGGTGGTGTGATATGGTCCGAGTCTTGCGCTTGTTATAAGTGATGTGTTTCGAAGGTTTTGTGTCTGTGGTAGTCTAGGGTTAAAGCGTGAGCAGGTTAAGCGATCCATAAGAGAAAAGGGGGCATAAATAAATATCTATACAGGAAGAAGAGTGCTTATCTAAACGTTCGTATACAGGGAGTCCTGTATTAAGGCATCAGAGGGAAAAGAGTGTTAAGAGATCAACAAGGATCTTAGACTTAGATGAGGTAACAGAGTTAACAGGGTGGCGAAGATTGAAGTCTCCTAGTATAACAACTGGAATGGGGAGCTACTTATAAAGGTCAGCTAAGCCGACCTTAGTAGCTCACTACTCGGAGCCAAGTAGACCGACCAGACAGTGAGGCCGGTGGACAGAAGAATTCATGCTGCCACTGAATGAAGTCTAGTTTGAAGAGGGCCTGGAGAATATGGGACAGATTTATGAATAAGTATTCCTGTATCTCCCCTATCAATGTCTCCTATTTATATAGAGGTTAGCGGCGATTTATATTCCGACGGTTGGAAGAAATTGTGATGACATAGTTGAGGTTCCTGCAAACTTGCACTTTGGTGTACATATGTTTATTAGTTGAGCAAGTTTTTGAAAATTATAGTAGCCACAGCAATTCCATCTAAGGAATGTGGCCATGCTGTGTTGTTATGAATATTATAAGGATGGTTTTTTTCGACAATTGTCTCTATGTGGCAAGGGGTAACGTTGGAGATCGATACAGATGAGGAGGAAAGGCTGAAACGTGGGTCCCGGTGAAGAAGAGCAATATCGTGGTGGTAATGAATAGTCGTTATGCGACTGGTTTAGGGTAGGATTTTTTTTGTCTTATTTGGCGGAGGTACTTCGCCATGAGTGCGAAGTAAGTTGAGTTCAACCAAGTTCATGTTATTATAAAGACTTGGTTGGTCGTTGGAAGATCAACCAGAGTATCCATGTTTAGGAATGGGAACGATATCAGTATCTACAAAACAAGCAGAGGCATAAATGTGTGGGGAATATGGGGCTGTTTTCATGAAAATGGGAAAGGAAGATGTCACCGTAAAAGTGTCATCTTTTTGAGAAGGGGTTGGAGCTGCAATATTGGGATCTGGTATAGGATTCGTTGGGTTTACAAAGTCTAACATTGCAGACTTTGTTAGTGAGCCATCAGGTGGGTGATTTTCGGAGACTGGAGAATTTGAATTAAGATGAGAGATCTCTAGGTCCCCTTTCATCTTTTCATGCCGCCAGCAGATCCAAAACAATTGGAGAGTTTGCGGTGTTTGCATAGAATAGTTTTGCATTCATCTTTTACGCAAGCGCAGGTGGTAGTAGAAAGAGAGTGTGTCGTCACATGAAGCTCTATTTGGAAACTAATCCAATTCATCTCCTAAGGAATAAAATCGTTTAGGGAGTGCTGAGATAGGAAAATCGGAAGAAGTGTTAGTTATAGGATTATTCAGAAGAGCTGGAATAATCTTGCAAACTATCAAAGGGTTGGTTGGTGAGTTGTTCGACAACTGTGGTTTCTTGGGTACAATCCATTGACGTCAATGCTTTTGTCTCAGGAATAGACTTATGACGAAGTCTCTTCTGAGACGCATATTTTACATCTGGGGATGGTGTGTTCTGCCTTAGAAATTCGGATTTTATATTTTAGTGAATAAACTTTTCCTTGGTGCTTAATGTATTGGTTCTGTTTGGAGACATCTTTTTCAAGAGCTGGAGCAATGGTGGGAGATAGATTAGGGGACAAAGACGAAGGTCTCTTACGTGAGTTTGGAAACTCATCGGGAGGGAATGGGGAAGAGTTTCTTGGCAGGAAATGCCCTTCAAGGTATGTGGAGGATGAAACAACTTGGTTTCATTGCTAGTTAGTTGAAAACTAGTACTCAGGGTAGGGTTGTTGACGGTATTTTGGGTGAGAGGTTTGACCGAGGGCGAGCAAGTTACGGTAACTGCTCGAGTCTCGCTTAGATTAGGGAGAAGATTTGTACTGAAATGAAGTTTTGTCGATGGGTTGACAAGCGGAGACAGAGAGGCTTGTACAATTATAACATAGGATTGCCTTGATCTTGTTGGATACTTGTCTTTGAGCTGGTGTATTGCATCTCTCCTGCTCAATTTTTGTATAGTGCATAGCTCCAAAACTCCTGTTCAAACAGATAAGATGGTAATTTTAAGGAATAGGTACTGTGGGGTCCTCCATAGTTTCCGCAGTGTTGTGTTGTGTGTTTTCACAGGGAGTGTGAAATTCTTCTCCTCAGACTGCGCACATGTCATACGGTCCTCTACAGTATTTTCAGGGATGACTAAACCGCTGGAATTTAAAGCAACGTCTAGGTCGGGTAATAAACGAAGCTGGTAAGACTAATTTTCACCTTAGTAAGTGGATAAAGGGTGTCAAAGGTCAGCAATAAACGAGGATTTAGAGCGTCCAGCGGGTCCCGACGTGGGGGATATCTATAAACGTTTATGTAACAGGAATTATTGGATACTATATTTATATTATATTATATATAATATTAAATATAGCAGGACTATAATTATATTATATAAGTATATATATCTATTACTTAATATATATATAAATATTGTCATTATATTTATATATTATAATATATATAATTTATATATTATATATATTATCTGATTATATATACTATATTATATATATATACTATTATTATATATTATATAATATATATATAATATTTATTATATATTATATGAATATATTATATATATTATTAATATAGTATAATATATATTAATATATATAATACTATATATACTATTATAATTTATCATATATATATATGTTTATATATATAATATATATATATATATTTATATATTATTATTTTATTTTAGTATATATATATTAATATATATATAATATATATTATATATTATAATTATATATATATAATATATATTATATATATTATAAATATATATATTATTATATTATAATATATTAATATTATATAATATAATATATATATTTATATCAGATAAAATCCAAAGACATGTAAATAGAGAAAATCAGGAACTCACTAAATGAATCTTTCACAAAAAGAAATTCATGTCTACCTCAATTTTTACATTCTTTAATTTCAATATAATTTATTTTGTAAATTAAAATGTTTCAAACACGTTTTCAACATTTTTAATTAAAAGTTTTTAATCATAATTAAGAATTCTTGATTTTCTTTCACCTTTTATACTTATAATATTAAAGTTATTTTTGAAACTATTCAAGATTATGTCAGTCAAAATTTATTTTCAAAAGAGTCAAAACATTTTTTCACTATATATATATATAATATATACCTTATATATATATAGATATATAATATTAATATATATATATATATATTATATATATATATATATATATTATATATATATATTATATCTAACATATAATAATTATAATATTATTATATATAAATAATACTACTACTAGTATTATCATATATATATATAATAATATTATATCTATATATTATTTATATTATATATTATAAATATATATATAGTTACAGATATATATATTATTACCGCACCAAAGCATATATAGTTATTTATATATATATATATACTAGAACGTTTAAAAGGATATAGAATATAATTACATATTTATATATATAAGCTATACAATTACTAAAGTACTATATATATATTTTATACTCATATAACTATTATATTATTATTATATCATATATATATCTTAATATATATATATATAATACTATTATATATATTATATAATTATTATATATAATATATATATTAATTATATATTATATATATATATATATATTTTCATATATAGTATATATATAATATATGTATATCTGTATATATTAATATATTATTTATATATTATATATTATATATATATTTCTTATATATATATATACTAATTATATACTATAATCAATATATATATATATATGTATATATATTATATATATATATATTATATAACATCATATATTATATATTATATATTATTATTAGTATTGTTATATATATATATATATATTTATTATATATTATATATTTCTATTATAATATATATTATTATTATATATATATATATTTATTTATATTATATATACATTATATATATTAATTATTATATAATATATTCTATTATTATATATATATATATATATATTATATTATAATATTAATTACTATATATATATATTATATATGTCGTATTATATTTATATTATATATAATTATATATATAGTATATATTATCTTATATATATTATTATATATATATATATTACTATTAATATATATATTTAATATATTATATATATATATATATATTAATTATTATATATATATATATATATTATTAATTATTTTATTAATATATATATATCCTATATATCACCCGTATAATTACCTCACTATCTACTGCGAGAGAGAGGAGAGAGAAAGAAATAGGAACCCCCAAGATAGACGAGAGGAGAGAGAGAAGAACCAGAAAAGGAGAGAATGAGAACTTGATTAGAGAGAGATACGTCCATACATGATAGATGGAGAAAGACTGTCTATGATTTATCGGCGCACGGGCTAATCGAAGGTGAGAGTATATTCACTTTTCGGTTGTGCATAGATACATAGAAGAGTCTTTAAACTTATGGGTTTTTTTGTTTGTGTCTTAGGCATGGGAGATTTCGGATCTGAAAAGTTGTTGTTGTCTTTCGTTATAAATTAGTAGTGGATATTTTATTCTATAATGTATAGATGATTTTAAGGGGCCCTATTGAGAACATGTTTATCATAGCGAAATAGTATGTTTTAGTTCATGTAGATAGACAGAGTCGTATATTTGGGAAGTGTTGGCAAGAATATGCGAACCCCTCCAGTTGATTGGGCTAGACATCACTACAATCGTATCATAAGCATCGTCTGGAGGGACGACAAGAGTGAATATCGACACAAATGCAAGAAATGAAAGTGTTGCCACGAAGGAATTCGCAACAATATTCTTGACAAACAGAATAAATGCAAGATCAATATGATATATAGAGGGAGTACATTGAGGAGAGAATACGCTTATAATAATCAATTTTAAGATGATTAGGGTTAGTTTGATGTTTAATGGTGAAAAGCAATACCAATATCTTACTAGATGTACTTAATTATTTTGCATAGACTCTCAGCTGTTAAATATTCATTCTCCGTACTAAATTAGGAACGATTTGTGGGAAGTTAAGAAATTATTGTCCTTCTCTGGAGTTTACCTAGGCATAGATCGAACCAGTACTAGTGAAGAACACCAAGTATACTTCTAATTTTTGTGAATTTGAGACCGATATACTTGGAACGTTATCTACGCTGAGTATCCTCAACACCAAGAAAAGTTAGATTAAGAACAGACTTTCAACGACGATCCCTTTTCCTCAACGTAGTACAATAAGATTGTTCACCCTTTTCACTTCATCCTCGTCCTGTAAGATTTTCTTTAATAGAATGTAAATTACTGCAATAGACGGGTTATACTTTTTGATTTTGGCTTAGAGGATAGCGTCATTCGCATAGACGGGCGTTGTCAAGTATTATATGTTCCAAGTCTCGATGGTGTGTCGAAATGCGTTTGATTTCGACCAAGACGTTGTGAAGGATAAATCTTTTTATAATTACCTTTTCTCTATTTTTTTTTTATTCTTTTTATGTTTACAAATTTAAAAGATGCCGGGTTGTTATTTTGCAGTATTTACATCTTGTAAATCTTACAGAACGAGGGAAAGACGGGGTTTTTTTTATTTTCGTCTGAAAACTGTTCTATCGCCTTGAGGGGTTTAGATCGTTTTGTTAAAGCTGTTCTTTGAAATCTGAACTTTTGTTTGTGCGTGTTAGAGGTACAGCTAGTCGGTGTAGAGCTGTCCAAGAATGTCGGTTCAGTACAAACATTTTAGTTTAGCCTTATATTCCTTAGTATAATTTTATATTAATCGTACTCCGGTGGTCTTAAATAATTATATATTAGTATATATATGCACATAATTATATAATATATATATTATTTATATATTACTATATTTGTATATATATATTATATATATAATATTATATTATATATACTATTATATGTATTCATTAAATTATTATATTATAATATTAGTAAAAATATATAATTAATATAATATTTTATATATATTACAGGTTGAAAAAAATTTAGAATGAACGTGTCTCCAGATTAAAACATTTATACAGATGTCAACTATGGTTAGTGGTTAACTTAGTGGATGTAACTCGCTGGTCAGAGAAGAGATGAGAAGTGTGAGGAATACCGTCGCAAAGTCAACGAGTCTCTGTTTTCAGAAGACGGTGAGATACGTCTTCCTATACGTCAGGTTAGGGTTCATTGCATACTCACGATCATATTATTATAGTATCAATATATATTATATATATAATATATATATCTTAACAATAAGTAGATATTATATAATCAGAAGATATATATTTATAATATATATATTATATTATATAATAATTATTATATATAAATTCATTCTTCAATATTTTATTTTTATAAAAGTATTAATATTTATATATTATTATACGCTTAGATATCCTAGATATAAATATATATATTTATTTGATACTTATATGCCTGATATATATATAGATTGACTAGTATATATATATAGTAGGTGTTTATATATATTATTAATAAGTATATATTATATATATATATATCATATTGATTTAGATAGTATTATATTAATATATTATATATATATTTTTTTATTATTATTTTATAATATATTTTTTTTATTTAAAGGTTTGGGGGGAGATTTTTTTTTGTTTTAAAAATTTTATTTAAACCTTTTTATAGGATTTTCAATTAATTGTTTTCAATGGAATGTAATTAGTTTCTGTAAATATACTCACTGATGGATATTTACATAGACTGAGATTCGATTCTGGACTTAGCAGATATTCTGCTTGACAGTTGGTAGTGTTAGGTCTACTACCGTTACCCGACGAGCAATAGAAGAATCGAGAACTATACTATGAGTTGCGACTTCATACTGTCGCCTTCGACGTAGGGCCACAGTGGATGCCTGCGCATGATTGTGGTAATTAATAACTCACTTACCTCCTCTCAAGACGGGGGTTTCGATCACAAATTTTGTTCATACAATCAAGTGAATGCCAAATACTTATGCCTATAACAATCCAAACTTGTTATTATGTTTACCCCACTGATGTTATTTTCACGCATGATGGGATTCGTCCCGGACTGCAAGATGACGTGCAGTATTTGGCCACTACGCGTGACGACGGAAAAGCAGTATCACCGGAGATATTTTCTGTCCAGCATGATTATGACGTATTGTTCCGTCTTGCACTGAACGTTAGGGAACAGTGTAGCCCGGCGAATGTTGGTGATATATACCAAGACCGGGTTATTAAGTTATAGTTGAATGATACACATGAAATATTTGCACGATTCCTCCCCCCTGCGTAGGATCCAGGATCGAATCAGATGTTATGAAAATTGCATCAGCGGTTTTTTTTACAAAATCACAAATTTGATTGCAAATTCATTAATTGTTAATATATTAATTCAATTTATAGAGTTTCTTCAAAGATCCATTATGTACAAGAGAAGATGACAAGGCAGAATGATTCACTATCCACTTACGAGTGTTGTATACGGGGAAAATATAGCTGTCTGAAAGCATATACATTAACGTCATGAGGTGAGCATACATGAGCGTAACTGCAATCGGGAGTGCATCAGCTGTGGAGACTTGTCTGAAAATGCTTAAATGAGAGTTATTCTTAAGACTACTACGTAAAAAGATGGCGATCAATACAATCCAGTTATATTATATTAATAATGACGTTGGAGGAAGAATAATTAAAAAAATTCTATGGAAGGGGACTACCGAAATGTTGTCTTTGGAAATTTCATAAGATTCGAATAAAATTTATTTTCAGCAAGAAAATTATACCAAGAATCACGAGTACAAAGAGCAGTGCCAATTTCTTGCGGTTCCGAGATTTTCGCGCGAGTGCGGGTGGTCAACTGAAAAAATAAACGGTTCTATCGCATTTATATATAGGTCGATTCCAATTAATGGTCTATACTAATAGTAACAATATAAACAAATAATAATATATATATAAATATATATATATATTATATATATATATTTATAATATATATTATTAATATATATATATATATTATATAATATATATATACTATATATATATGTTAATATTTTATATATATATATTATATATAGATTTAATATATTTATTAATATATAATAATATATATACATTAATAATATTATATATTATTAATTTATATATATAATATATATATATATTATTTATGGTATATGGGGATATTATTATATATATATATATATTAATATATATATATTATATAATTTATTTATATAATTTTATAATTATATATGATAATAAAATAATTTGTTAATATGGATATAATTATATTTAAATATATATTGATAAAATTTAATACTATTATAGTATATAGTATATTATATTTATAATATATATACTGTATATATATATAGTATATATTATATTATAATATATATAATAATTTATATAATAATATAATAATTTATATATATTATTATTATAGTATTAGTAATATTAATATATATATATTTATTATATATAATATATTATATATTATAATATATATATAATATATAATTATATTATTAAATATATTATTATATAATATATTATATATATATTTATATATTATTTAATTATAATTTATTATTATTATTATATTTTAATATATCATATATATATATATATATATATCTATATATATATCTTATATTATAATATATTATTATATATTATATATAAGTATATATATATTTTATTATATATTTATTATATTTTATTTTATATAGTATACTATACTATTATTATATATTATAATTAATAATATTTAATATTTATATATATATATATATATATATATATAAATTATAAATAAATATATATTATATATTTATATTATATATTATATATATAAAAAACTATATATACTATATAGAATATAGTATTGATGATATAGTTATATATAGTATATAATTTATAAATATTATTATATCTTATATATTTATATAATATATAATATAGTATAAATAGTTTATATATATATATAAATAAACTTTTTCAAATAATTAATAATGTTGCAATAAATACATTATTTTAAATATATATAATTAGTATATATAATATTAAGTGAGCGTGCTAGATGTGTTTTAAAATTGATAGCATATAGATAATAATAATAAAAAATATTATATAAAAATATATATATATAATATTATATATGATTTAATATATATTAATATATATATACTTATAATAATATATATATATTTTTATTAATATAATTTATATGATATTATATTATAAATATATATATATATATATATTATATATTATATATATATATATATATTATATGATATATATAGCTATACTATAGTATAGAAGTACTTTGCATTAAGGGGTATGGGTAAGTATATAATATTTGGTTATGATAAGTATATATATTATAAGTATATTAGGCTATATATTATATATGTATTATATAATATATATATATATATTATTTAGTAAATATATTATATATATATTATTATATATTTTAGTATATATACTTATATATAGTATATATATATTTAGTTATATGTATATAATGATATATTTATATAACAAATTATTATTTTTATATGATAGTATAATACATATATATAATAGTATTATATAGTATATATAGTCTTATTTATATATATATATATTTATATATATATATATTTATATATTATTTAATAAGTAAATTTATATATATATTATATAATATATATATATATAATATATAATATATTACTAATATATGAATACTATTATATAATATCTCCCCTATATCATAATAAGTATTTTATTATAATATATATATATATAATATATACTAATAAATTTAATTTATTTTATATATGATATATACTCTTTATATATATTATATAATAATATCTAGTATAGTAATTTAATGTTATAATATATATATTATCTATTTGCAATAAATATATTCTCTGATATAATATATACTACTTTGTTATACTATTATCAATATATATATATATATATATTTATATCTATATATGATATTATATATTTCTTGTTTACAAGAAAACATTACCAGTCTTTTAGCCTTCTGCTCTATATCTGGCGACATTCTCGGTCAACTTGTTCGTGATGTTTTTTTTATAAGCGTTTTTTTGAGATTTCCACTAATGATCAATATTATATTTCTAAAGTTTGTTTTTGGGAAATGCTCCAGCTAACTTCCATTTCATCTAATATGTAACAATCTGCAAGATAAGTTAAATGACAAATTAATATATAGAAAATGCAAGTCGAATAGTTTGCGCCAAGAATATTTAAAAAATAAAACTTATTTATTATGCACATCGGAGAAGTGACAATGACACGAAGCGAGATGGCGGCTGCCGTAGCCGTTAGTATTATCAGTTCATCTGAAGACGAAAATAGGAGAGTGATTATTTAGGATTTTCAATACGCCGATCGTGCGTAGGAAAGTTAAGAGATGGAGTAGATAATTCTTATTACTGAGAGTTTGACAAAGAAATAATGAGAGCGTGTGAAAAGGCTAGTCCTTCTTAATTATTGTTTGTAGATTAATTTTCTTTATGGTTTCTTTTATAATAACATTTTTTTATTTTTTTATTTGTTTTTCTACTTTTATTTAATTTAGTTTCTTAACTATAAGATTAAGGCAATGCGTTCGTACCAGAAGAACTATCCCTTAACTCTAATCTTACTGCCCACTGTATTATGGCTAAACTAGTCCAACAATACTATTGAATAATTATAATATAATCTATTTTTTTAAAAATATATTATGTGATTTTCAAAAAATATGAAAGGTGTTAAATATATATTTAGTTATGTATATATAGTGGCTTTGTCTACAAAATGCAAATATAGAAATTTATTAAGCACTGTAATAGCTATGTACCCTCTATATATAATATATTGATAATATTATTATATATAGTATTATATATTATATTATGATATAATTATGATATTATGATATATATATTATTTTATATTTTGCTATATATATATAATAATATATATTATATATATATTATGTTATGTCTATATTATATATATATTATATAATATATATATATATTTATAATATATAAACTTTTTTGGAGGTATTTGCCTTATAGTTTAATCGATTATTATGATACGGTAATAGCCTCAAAGGTTAGGGAACCGCTGATATAGTTTCGATTATATAATTTTTTATAGAATATTTAATGATAATATAATATAATATATATAATAATTAATTATAATAATTAATTTTATATTAAATATTATATAAATAAGATTATAACTAATAATTAATTAAATATATCATATAATTTAATTAATATAATAATAATTAATAATAATAATAATAATCATATATTATTAATAAATTTCCATTCTATGGATTTAAAATAGATATAATTATAATAATAAATAAAGTGATAATATATAATTATAAATAATATAATTAGAAGAAGTAGAATTTAATAATAATAATAATGTGGATATAAAAAGAGTATATATTATAATATATATATATCATGAATAATAATATATATATACATATATATTTATCATTATATGGTACTATCTTATTATATAAATAGCTATTCGCATACTAATACTGTTTACCCACTCGCACTTGACGCGTTATTATTATGCAATAGTCAATATAATAAACAATATTGTGCCATCCGCATACCAAATACTTGATTGTATCACTGAATTTCTAATGCTTTATATATAATAATCAAGTTTTAGCGATAGTCGTTAGAACTTTCATCTAACGGTAAATAGGCTTCAAAAATCAATTATGAAATTTACCGAATTTATATCTAGTAGGTGAGCAGATATTGTATGCATATCTATAAATTTGAATAGCTCGTCATGGAAAGCAGAAATAGTGAGTTATAAGACAGAACTCTGAGGACCTAATTATTTTGCACAAAACTCCCTATTGGAAACCTACATTTGATGAAAGCTAAAACAAACTAAAAGTAAGGCAAAAGGAAAGGAATTATAACAATAGGAAGAGGAGAAGTTTTGGTGTTCAGCGATTAATAATCAATACCCTGTTAAATTACATAGATTATATTTAAAGACCCAACACAGAGACTATTATAACTATAGGGGAGAGCTCGATGGAATATCTGTAGAGATTGATATACTTCAATAAAGCTCAGCGCCGAAAACCATGCTGTTATGATCGGAAAGAAGGAATGAGTATCCAGAGATCAAGAATTGAAGTTTCAAGATAAGTCAAAGATCTTAGAAGGGAACAAGCACATGTCATAAGGGGCAGTTATATAAGTATATATAGGGTAGCTAAGTCGGGGGGTAGCATGTTGGATGTAATGTGCAAAATGTTGCGAACAAATTTTGACAAATTTTATGCACAGTTTTATGCTAAACGGTTGATATTTTGGGTCGTATTCAAGTACGTTTTATTGGGTTCATTTATGTTATGGGTTTTTCGGGGACTCGAGAGAAGGTTTTTTCCCGTAGTATATTAGGTTAAGACGGTCGATTTACTTGGCTTAACCCCGATCCGTACACGCAGCCTAGCTCGAAATGTTTTATATTTTCTTCGTAAAATTATTCTTAATATTCATTACTTTCATTCTCTATATTCGAACTCTGAACCCGTTATTGCATAATATTTCATAATCTTATTTATTAAATATTTCTGTATGATCATGATGTAAATTTTCCAATATGTTACGAAATGTTTTTTTCATGCGATCGTTTACAAATAGGTAACTACATCGTTCAGTATGATATTTTCGTTATAGGGGCTAGCATAATCTATCATATCTAATATTGTGTTCAATAGCAACTTATTAGCTTAAATGGTACCCTTTACAATTTTAAGTAACAGTATTGACATCATTCTACATATAAAAGATATGGCGATTTTTGTTAACGTGTTTGAGATCAGATCTAGTTATATATATATATACCGTCATATGGGGGAAACGTACTATGATTATATAGTATATATATATTTACTATATTATATATGATATATATATATATTATTATTTTAATAATATATATATTATATATTATTAATATATATTAATTTATAATTATTAATATATATATTATTAATTATATACTATATATATATAGTAATATTAACTTATATGATATAAATCACATTCGATGGCGGCCTGTGATGGTTATCGATAGTGGTGGTGGTACGTTGCGGAGACAGCGGCGTGCGGTTGGCGTGGGCCTCGGGGGTTTCCCGGTCAAGTAACGTAGTCGTTTCTTGACCTATATCAGGAAACGTTCTCGTGTGCCTAATACTATTTAATTGTTGACCCACAAACTACGTTCCTTATAAGACAATAATATCAATGATTTGCATTAATAGTTATGCAATTTTGTGATGTGGAGTCAATGACACATGTTGCAATATTGACACCTATGTTTGCTATGTAGACATACTGTGTTTTTAGAGAATGTGGGTGAGTTAGATCAAATGGATGTGATCGGCTCTTTTTTGGAATATGGTTGTATTCATATTTGCGCTTCCAAACCCTTTAATAATAAAATGTTAAATTATGAGGTAAGATGATTTTATATATTAGTATATTATAGGTGCCTTAGATTCGTCCCTCTTTCACCACCATAAAACTTAGGTAGAGAGTGCATTCCGTGAGTAGGTCTCTATTTGTACTTCCTAAGGTTCTTAACGGTTCATGTAGATTATTCAAGAGCCATGCATCACGTCATATGTAATCAATCTAGGATAGGTAAGGCATTTGAGTTCACTTCGAGGCGAATTGGAGTGTTTGAGGATTCCGGAAGCGCTAGGTTGAGTAAGTAAAACAGAAAGTTAAAAGAGAATTAGCTTTACTTGCTGGTAGATAAAAACCATCAAAGCTAAATAAAGAAGCAAAAGTTCAGGTTGTGCGGAAGGTTGTTACAAGGATTTTCGTTACAATACAGGCCAAATCATATTTATCTAAGTCAGTGCAAAAATTAAGAAGGACTAGGTCGCATATTTGTTATATTAGGTTACATACCGTACTTTGTTTTCCAAATGATATCGATATAAAAATAAAAGCAGCGTTAATATTATATAATATAATATTTAGTTGAGTTACTATATTAAGCGGTGTATTTAGGAGGAATTTTTTCTACTACATTTTATATATATACGCGACTGTCTTGGTTTACTCAGATGTCGCCATTTTTGAACGAGCTAATCCGTAAATCGAACTTAATGATTTTTTGCCTTCACTTTTCCCAATGATGTTTTGCATTCAATGAATATATATAATGGTATATATAACAAGTTCGATACTCAATTCGAGTCGTTATTTGCGAGCCTATCGCGTATCATAGCTGACTTTACTCTATTGTAAATTATCAGTGAGATCGTGAGAATATAAAGTAGTGCATTCTTAATGAATTATTAAAGCGCATACCTGAGCACTTTCACAAGTAGATCAGTATGTGTGTTTATCTACATTTATTCTCTCTACATGATAGCATTAGTATCAGTATTTAGCCAAGAAATAATTATGAAATAAATAACTGCATGAAGTGTGGTATTGTGATAGACTAAGATTTCATTAATTGTAAGATAGAAGGTGTTGGTTATTAATGTGGAATTGATTCAATTTGGAGAGATTTAATGGTGCTCTGTTAAATAGATAATACACAATTTTAATAGATAGTTAATCAAGGCTGTAATTAATTTTATATAGCAAAGATAATAGATAGATGGGATATATTAAGTATAATGGTATTATATTATGAATAATGATATATAGGTAGGTGTAAATGACTTATTTAGTTTAGGTATGTAGGGTATATATAGGGTATGTATAGGTATGGGGATAGTGAGTGTATGATTGTTGGTGGTGGATGCTCAGTAGTTTAGGTAAATATATATAGTTAATTTATGAATTTGAAGTTTCTAAATTAATATCTATAGTGTTAGTCCGTGAATTAAGTTCGAGAATGCAATGAATGTGATTCGCTATTCTCTTCATTCGTTGTAGTATAAAATTAGTCTTGTATTGAGACGACACCTGATTCTAATATTGTTATGTATCATAGTTGATGTATCTCTTAATAGATACACAACTCTAAATATAATATATGATATACGATAATGAGATTGTGATAAAAATATAATAAATACTTATATATTTATTACGTTACTAGAATATATTTATATATTATAACTATATATAAATATATATAATATTGAATATTAATACTTTTATTATACTCTTTAAAACTTAATACTCTTATCATTCGTCACAACAAACAAAAGATATTTACGTAATATGCTGCAGAATATTCCAGATCTCCTGAGGTACTTATTCACTTTTGTTGATCGTATATTAATAATATATAAGTAATAAATAAATCTGAAATAAATATTTATCACATTATATAAACATTTGATATATATGATACAACTATCATTATAATATTTATTATAATTATGAAACTAATTTATAATATAATTATAATAATAATAATAATAATTAATAATAATAATCTAATATTAATAATTATAATATAATAATTAAATAATAATTTATAAATAATTAATTTAAAAAATATTATATAAGTAAAGAAAAAATATATAATTATATGTTTATAAAATATTCTATAGTAAATGCTTTTAATATATGATTTTGATGAGTTAATAAAATTTATTTTCGTTTATTTATAACGTATTTACATTAATTTTAATTTTTTACTCTATTATTATTATGTTGATGTTGTGTGTGAGTGTGTAGTGTGTGTAATAGATGATTAGAATATCATCTCTTTAACGCTTCTCTCACACTCGATAATCTTCGTATAGTATATGAAGATTGAGTTTGAAATGTAGTCCTTTGAAATTAATTCTTGAATACTACAGATGTTGTATACTTATATTTGTTCTACTGACTTCATTCCGCTAAATATATTACTTATTTTCGTGTAAATACCTAATTCTATATCAATATTATCATATTAATTATTGTTCTATTATTATTTCAGTTGTATATTCAATAAATTAATAAAAAAAATTATTATCACATTTTTCTCCTTCAATAAATTGTAATTTTTATATAGTTTTTTCATAAGAGGTTAATCATTACAAAGGCAATTTATTATATAAAATGTTTGAAAGCATTGACTAAAAGTTTTTCAACAATATTAGATTACCAAATAGGAGTCTCACTGCAAATTTCTTATTAGATTTAAAAAAACGCAAAAAAAAAAACACTTATTTAGAGTTTCTTAAAGAATGAGAATATTATCTTATAAATAAATTAAATATTAATAAAAAAAAATAAATATAAATAGGTGAATTTACAGAAATAATCTTTAATTATAAATTGAAAGTGATTAGTAAAGGTGTATATTATTAAACAGCTTTAGGTGAATTGAGTAACAATTACTGTTCTCTAGAAGGAGCTATGAAATAGTGGAAGTTTGCGGCTTTTGACAATAGATTAGACATAAATACGAATTATAAATAGGTACTATGCTAGCTAGCAACGATATGGAACTATCTTATATATAGATAAGCTTATTGTTATTATATCAATTTTGACTAATGTTGATTTTTAAATAAATAAATATTATACTGACAACATTTATTATATATTAATTATGAATATTTAGTTATACTAATTGTAATAGAGTATAAGGGAACGGCTCTTATGATAGTTATGACCTATATATAGTGTAAATTTGCAAGCTGCCGCTATCTTACCTCAATGATTATTAATAATATAATATAATAATATTTATTTATATTAATAATATAATTATTATTAAATATATATTATATATATAACTAATATAATAAAATTATATAAAATAATGTAATTATAATAATAATAATAAATATAATAATAATAATTAAATAATAATATAATAATATATAATTAATAATTAAGAGAGCATATTCAATTTTTTCTTCCCTGAAATTCAATCGTGATATAGTAGAATATGTACTTAACTTCTACTTACTATTCAGTTATTACTATTATATCTCTCTCTTATCTATCTTTTGACTTTCTCTTATATCTACTTCTATCCTCTCTCTCCTCTCTCTTTCTTTTCTTCTCTATTCATCACCGCCTCTTCCTCTATATCTATTCAGATCTTTGTCTCTATCTTATTAAATATTAAATTGCTCTCAGTACTAATACTTTTTTTTTATATAAATAAACTGTTTCAAATTTTATTGAAAGAATATTTAAAAATATATAATGTTAAAATTAATTATTTAAAATGGAGTTGATAGATATTTATTTACTAACAGGTATTTTGACAGGCTTAAATACTGAATATTAAAATAGTATATATTATATTATATTTATATTATATATTTATATATTATATATTTATTTATAATATTATATATTATAATTATATCTATTATAATAATATATTATATTTTATAATTATATAGTATTATATATTATATTATATATTAATTATATATATTATAATTATATTTATAATATATTATATATATAATTAATTTTAAATAATATAAATATATATAGATATATATTATAAATAACTAAATGTATGAAAGTTCTATAGCAGTGTATGATTGTTCATTCAATTGTAACATCAATATTGTTAAGTTGGATAAATTAACTGAGGCAAGAATATTATTATATACATTATTATTTATTTAATAAATTTTAATCTATTACGTATATATATAATATTTTAATTATTTACATTACGGATTATATAGTTTTCGGTGAACTAAATACTCCTAAAGAATAGACATAATATACTTGCTACTTCTGCAAACACATCACACTAACCAAAATACATTAATAGCTTCACGACAAATTTTGGACATTTTAATAGAGCTAAATTATTTTTTAATATATATATAATATATATATATATAGTATTTATATATATAATAATATATATATATATGATTAATTAAATATATATATATATAATTAATATATTAATTATATATTTAATATATTATTTATTATATATATCGTAGGCTGGCTTATTAATTTTGGCAGAAATATAGGCAAGCTATTGCTTATTGTTGAAGCCCATAAATTATTATTAAGGTTATATATTTATAAGATAAATATCATATATATAATTATATATATATATTATTAATATATAATATATATTTTATATTACTATATTATATATATTATTCATTTATAATTATTATATATATACTTATTTACATAAAATTATATTATATGTGTTTACGAGGAACATTGTTATCGAGACGCAATTAAGATGGTTTTGTTTTAGCTTAATAATGTAAATTTGTAAATTTTAGTTTGAATTTGCTACGTTTAGTATTTGTTTTAGATATAATATTTGTCGGTATTAATGGGTGGCTTTTGATAGACGGGAACGGATGTGTAGGGCGCATCAATTTTTCCAGCTAGGAATAGATTTGTGTTATTGGTCTAGGGAAATAGTAGGTTTGCTGCGCTGTACATGAGATATGTCTATTGGATTGTTATTCTGTATGTATTGAGTACAGATTGATAATAGAAAGCTAATAAGGTTTTTGACTAGTATAGCTCGCTATATGTGCTTAGTGTAACTCTGCTCTGATGATGTGTGACCTTTGTGTAGATCTGGAAATATGGTCTGATAGATACAGACAGTCGAGTTTTTATATTATCTTATAATTTAAGCAATGTTAACTTTAAAAATTTGCTCTAAGTTAAATTTATGAAGAAATAAGAGTGTAATAACATCCTATTATACGTTCAAAGGGAAATATATTATAAGATTATAATAACGCAGTAAATTTAGTTTTCATTTGTGTCTTAAATTGATAAACCAAGTAATTTGAAAGAAATGTATGTTAATTTAAATTTAGAGGGCATATATAGTTTATTAGTAATGAATGCTAGGTGAAGATGGTTTGGGGTTGAATTGTTATTATCTCTCGGAGAAAGTGATTAGAACGGTATAAATCTTTGATGGATAGATCTCGATTGTTTAAGCGGATGCATGGTGATATGTTGGAATGGGTCAATTTCCAGGTTGTTATCTGTGCGTAGACGTATATTGAAAAATAATTGTAGTACCAGATACTTTGTCAAGTGTTGTATAATAATTTGTTACGATTGCTTTCTGTATGTAGGAGGTATAATTATAGTAGTTTTGGAGTAAGTGCGTGAGTAGAAGAAGCGCATATATTTAGAGAGCGTGAATACGACAGGTGTGTTTGTGTATAATAGTGTAGTATAGTCAATTTTTTGTTGCTGGTGATTATGCCCGACGTGGGAGAAGAACCCTACACTGACGAGTGAGTATACCACAGTGAAGTTGCGATCGCATGATTCTTGCATGTTGATATGCGCTAAGGTGGGGATATTTTGTGAGGATTTTTTGGTGAATGTCTGTTGTTTTTCTCACTTGTGTGAGTTTGTTATATATTTAATGTCGTGGTTTCGGTTTGTTTTTATATAGGGAGTTGTCTTTTTCGATTGTACGTATCTATATTCTTATTATTTTTTTACACGTTTGCATGTTTCGGATGTGGTAATTGCGTAGATCGCATCCTCTCACTCACTCAACATTTTTAGATATGTTTGGGTTTGATAGTGTCACGGTTATAGGGGAGAATAATTGATGATATGATTGATTTTGCTTTTGTGCTTTCGCTAGAGTTAGTTTGAGTTAATTTTTTTGGTTGGATGGGCTTTTAACTTTATGCATCTAACAAATATCAAAGATAGTGGATAATGTATTTATAGAGCAGAATTAAGTGCAATAAATATTTAATTTATTAATTTAGGCTATGCTCATCACTTACATATCTCAATACTACTAATTAAGTATTGTTTCTGTGAAGTTTTAGTGTTTTTTTATACATAATATATTTGCCAAGTAAGTTAAATACAAATAAGAAGCTGCATGACTAACAATACGGGAAATTTTAATTTTTGGGGTGAAAGCAAGAAAGTTTTACAAACAATAACACTTAAAAGGATTGTGTATGAACTTGAGCAACTTTTTTGATAGAGTGGAGAAACTAACATAATAAAATTTAACTTGATAATGCTAACGCAGCTTCAATATCTTTCAGATACAAGAGGGGTTATTTTAGGTCTCCTCTTTTGATAATTAGTTAATTTCTATGATGATATGACAATGTGTATCTCGCGACTCCAGAGTCGGGGAATTGCTCATAATAGAGCTACCATTTAAGGAAGGAGACAATTGTCTTGTCTCATTTATGTTCTCAACAAGAGAAGAGAAGAAAGGTGCGTAGACGACCGGTTGCGGTCATTGGGTAGTGTGCGTTTGATTGGTTAAATCTTCTTCAAAATAGTTGAGGGCTCGAGTAGCTGAGCGACGACGTAAATTGAGACATCGGCACATCTGGACGTGGTTACTAGAGCACGATTTTGAAGAGCTCTGAGCAGTAGAAAGAGTAACGTATATACAGTGCGTGTGTAAAATGATATGAAGATGCTAGGTTTACACACTTATATAAGTGTTGTGAATATTTCTAATTCTTATACTTATATGTGGAACCGCCTTTAGGAAATTAAGCTTTGATAATCTTATATATTTTGTTCATTTCCTTTCAGATATTGTATATTATATTCGGCTTTTTATTTTTACTATGTAGGTAGCTTCTAGGAATAAAATATTGCATCCTCTCGATATTATACTCAGACAGATTGATAATTGTAAGAATATGTGAAAATGATGTAAGTGTGATCTTCTATATCTCGAAATAGGTATTTGGCAAAAGCCTACTATACTGTTATATTATTAAGTATTTAGATTTGTTATAAGATAGCAATAAATTAAGATGTAAAATAAAGATTTAATAAATATATTTCGCCTTAAGAATATTTAACTATAATGTAGTAATAATGATTATTGTTCATTCATATTTATTCTTATAATTCTTAACTTATGATTTAGTATAGATTTAAGCTATTTCGATTGGTAGTATTTTATGTTTATATTTAAATTTTTCTAGATATTTAATGTGGATAGGTTGATATCTATTGTAACTTTTGACATCTATGAATGGGTGAAGTGTTTTTTCCTGTGAAAAGGATAAATTTTGAAAATAAGAAAGATAATACTATAAATTTAATATTTCAAATTATTAGATTTTAATTTAATATATCAAATTTTAGTAAAGGATATATAGTTGTTTGTTACCTCTACTTAGGGATGGATAATAAATTACTTAACTAGCTAAGATGTATTGGTTATTAATGTTATTATTAAGTATAAGATAGGATTGGTTGATAAAGTGATAGTATAAGCAATTTTGAATAGCTGTGGAAGAGGAAACAGTTAATAGGAGTCCAAAACTTTTAGAACAAATTAGATATGCAGGAGTACTATTAGTGTGCAAAGTGTATGAGCAGTAGTGTATTATATTTCTATAATTATTTCGATACAGTTTTGGTTGATGATATAGTCTAATATTGATCAAAATTAAGCAATATATAGTTTTCTAATAATTAAGTAGACCTATTTTATGAGCATTAGTGAGGTATGCTTGTGTTCTTGATTACAGAACAGTTAATGGGGAAAATGTTATGTATAGTATATATCATTTATAATTGTCGCTCACCACCTTGTTGAGAAATAGTGTTGGATCAGTTTATTGATGTAAATGGGTGGATATAAATAACTGGTCTCCGTCACCAGATAGTTTTTTAATAAATTATTTCATATATATTTTTATATTTCTAACATTTAAATAACACCACGCTAAAAATGAATATACGTGGATTGATATGATAAAATAATTATAAGAAATAATATAATATATATATTTGTGACTGTCATGCAATTTCTTTATGAGAAAATTAAATTTACATACATCCTAGGGTATATAGAATAATGTTTAATACTAACTAAGTGAAATACGCATTATAACATACTATCGCTTGATTATTCTCATTGCGAGCACAGTTTATTCATCCTACCCAATTCAGAGACATTTGTTTTTCAATTCCAGGAGCTTTCCACCACGCTAAGTATTATAATTAAAAAAAATACGAATATCTATTTCTATAAAATATTTATTGTATTATAAAAATAATTTTAATATTTACTATATTTATCGAATCTGGTAAATTTGTTTGTCACATCTGTTTCCGTCTATATTTATTATTAATTATCTGTTGTGAAAAGCTTAGGTTTGTGAATCTATATCTCTACGTAAAAAAGGGGTCCCAATGAGGAGCTGATTCCCATACAATTTATTTGATAATAATGATTATATAAGTTGTATATAGATAATCTCTCGATTAGGAGATGGCTAGTACTACTAAGCACTTTTTTAAATAAAGATATAATCTATTTTATTATGAGTACCTGATTTATACTGACAGTGGTGTTGATTTTTTCTTTGTGTTTGACATAACTCCTGTTATTTTTAATCATTTGTAGAGACAGTTAATTGTAAATAATATATAGATAGTTAGTGAGAGTATGGTCCTTTGAGGGTTTACTCGGAAAATACTTTTTATCTGAAGATCTTTCGAGTTTTCTAATTTATTTGTTATATATATATATATTTAATATATAATTATTATATATTATTATTAATATTTAATATATATATATATATAAGATATATATTTATATTATATTATATATATATATTAGATATTTATTTGTAATGTGTTTATTTTTTTATTTGTATTATATATATTATATTATATATTAATATATTATATATTAATTTGATAGTATATATATATCATTATATTATATATATTAATTATATTATTATATTATTCAGTGGTGAAATTACATTTTATAGTAATTTTGTTATTAAGCCTCTTGTGTTTTTAAAGTTTGTAGTAGTCTTTTTTTATATATATTTGTTATATTATTTTTAAATTGAATGTTAAACTATTTTATCAACTTTTTATCAAATTTTTATTTGAACAACTCGAAAAAGAACTAATTTTATATATTATAAATTAAAAAAAAATATATTTTTAGTATATAGTACTTATTATTAGTAATATATCGATTCAATTTTCTCTATGTGTTGAGTTATTGTTTATACTCTGTGACTCCTCAATTGAATAATATTTTAATATTGTTTTAGTAACATTATTTTTTTATTGTAAATATCATGTATTTTGTTTTGTGAAGTGTTATATTAGAATTGCTTATCTTTATAATTTCATTTATTAAACTTTAATTTATTAATAGGGCAATTGGACCGGACATTTACTACCTAGCTTTGGACGTATGCGGAAGAACGGAAGGAAATAATATTTGTGGGAGAACTCAACGTCAAGGGATACGAACTTTTCGTTTTGCGGGTGCCTGGAATATATAACGTTATTGCGGGAGAGCACTAAATTTTGAATTAATAATGATAATTTATTTTTCAAATTACTCATTGTCACTCTTCTGTCTTCGTCTTCTCTTACTGCCTCATTAGGGGATTACTATTATCCATCATTTTTTGCTTGCTAATCTCCTAATTATTTTTAATTTATATTGCTCTGATTTTTTGACAAGTTTTAAATATTGTTAAAGATATATTTAAGAGCTTTTTAATGTTTTACTTATTTAAAAGATTATTTAATTATATATTTAATTAGTTACTAGTGCTCTTGTCGTAACTTTTCTCCCTCTTTCATTCTCTATCTCTCTCTTCTCTCTATTATCTCTACCTCGTCTAATATTATCGTCTCTCTCTTCATCTTTCTATCTCTCTATCTCGTACTCTTTCTCTCTCTTCTCTCTTACTCTTACTCCTACTATATATAAATTATATTTATTATATATTAAGTGGTGATGTGTATGCGAACAAATAATGTAATGTAATTTCTTAGTGACTAGAAATTCATTAAAAATTATATCGGTTATACATGTACCAAATGTCAAGCATTTTCTAAAAATATTTTGTGCTTTCTAAAATAATATCGTATGACGAACATATAAAGAATACAATATAAAGTTATGAATCGAGCCTCTCTGGCAAGCGTGCTCACTTTTACAGTGAAATTACAGTTATAAAACGTTGGCCACACCCTAAGTACATGAATTTCCCTGCACTATAGAGCTTAAAGAGTGTATGGCTGTGTATAAGATTAAGTAAGATTATATATGTTCGAGGTCTTCGCCATTATATTTTATTTATGTGTTAGATGTTTATTTATATTACTTGTAATAGTTAATGTTTTTTATAATTTAGTCAGGAATTATTACGTCATATTTCTCTGATTGTATCCATTCTACCTTATATTATAGTATTTCAATCATGTAATTATATATATATATATATTATTTTATATATTATTTATTATTATATTATATTATTATTGTAGTATTAATATATATTTTTTTTTTTATATTATTTACTATGCATATTATTATATACTATGAATATTATTATACATAATGTTATGGTAGGAAAAATTCTGGATAAAAGTACATTTAGTAAAAATATTAGGTATGTGAGTGTTTACTTCATATCATTTTTCCCCTTTAGTAATAAGTATATATATTAATTATATGAGATTAGCTTATTTTGAGTTAGTTATCTAAAGAAAAATAATTCACCAATTTACATGTAATAGATGAAGTTATTATATATTTTATATATAATTATTTATCAGAAGGAAATGTTTTGCGTTATAGGTTTATATGATTGTATATATATTTATTATTACTCATCTAGTATTAGCGCCTGGTATATATTTATATATATGTATTACGGTGTACTTATAATATCAGTATTATTATGTGTACGGTATTAGTACTGCCTATTTATGTAATTAATTACTTCCATAATATATATATATGTATATTTTTTAAATGAACTTTTTTTCTATTCTATATTTTTTGTTACATTTATCCTATATTCTCCCATGATTACACCCTTTATCGGAAGGTCTATACCGGTGTTAAATAATACCCCCGACTTCCTCGTAGGCTGGACTTATCCATGTGATTTTTCCCCCTCTGACAGTGGTTAGTTAGAAATAGATTACAAATTGCTTTGTGTTGACGTTGATTAGACGCGAGAGTAGAAAGTGGGAATTGTTTTCGTGGACCTGTTACGTTGGAAAGATATTTGCCGAGTGGTTTGAGGTATGAGATTGATCTTGTTGATATGTTGTAATAATATGAATAAAGTTATGAAGAGTTGGTAAGGCATCATATATTTTAGCCAGGGAATAGTGGTACATGGTAGGGATGTGATTTTTTCGTATTCTTGTCGAATGTTTGGTTTAAAATATTTTTTGGTGTCTGCTACTATGGTTTATGTAGTTTTTATTAGAGTCATGTAAATTGTGTTGATGTGATTGATTGTGTTGTTTGTCTGGTTGGGCATGGAGTGGATGGTTGACTTCGTGTTGTTTTGTATATTAGATGGTGTGGTGAGAAGGAGTGGTGTTGTTGGAGTAATGTTGTGTGGGTGGGTTGGAGAGGCTATGTCGTGTGATTACATTAGACTTATTATTATATTATAATAGTAGTATAAGTATATATTATATTATATATTAATATATATTAAATATTTTTATATTCATTTGTATAGATATATAAATAATATTTTCTTTTTTTATTTTTAATGTTATTATTAATCTTACTTTTTATATGATTGTCTGGGGGATATTAGGCACGGTGCTGAAGAGGGGTTTGTAAGATTTAAATGTAGAATTAAGGAGTTGATTTATATATATGCCAGTGATGAGAGTTTTCGGTTGTGAAGTCATTGTTAGATAGTGAGCAACTGGAAAAATATCTGAGTTTAAAATTTTGAAGTATATGTTGGATTGAAAGGAAATTATTATGCGATATTTAGTATGTGGAAGTTAGTCATCAGTAGAAATGTATTTTGAGCGTAGTATGCGCAAGTGTAAATTCCGTTGTGTGTATGTGCGTTCGGTCGTTTTGTAGTCTATACTTCGTTTGGCCGTACGATTGTTGATAAGTAGTATTAATTCTGTTTTTGAATTGGGCTAGGGTTGGATGAGAGATATTTGATTATAAATGTGGCTATGTTTTTCATATTGTGTAATATAAAATTATTTTAGGAGTTTGTGCTGTATCTTTAATTTTTATAGGAAAGAAGAGCTGCTTCTGTTGAAGTGCGAGATTTACCTGGATGTCTTTAACCTTGCTG